>BQNB010082506.1:0-22265 GCA_026074375.1 Tanacetum coccineum
TCCTTTCTATTTTTTCTAGGATATGAATAAAACTCCGCTGGGTCTAGCTAACCCCGCCTCTTTTTTATGAAAACATTGGTTAAAAGTAAATCTTGTTTTATTTCTTGTCATTCATATTATTGTCATTACATAATTGCAAACACAATATTGTGGTTATCTCTGGATATTCATAGGATGAGTACCCTTATAAATTGCTCGCCACGTAAGAGGGTTGAACCCCTGCGGCCACGGATTTCGTTTTCCTAATTTACGTGCCTAAGACGTTAGATGCACAAGAAAAGACTCCCATGGAGCATAAAGCCACTATGCATGCAATCACAAAAATATATATATATATAAAGTGTTGGTAAATTACAACTATCGTTAATCACGGACATCCGTGTACATATTATATACCAAAGAAGAAAACAAAATTGTCTAAAGTACCACAGGCGGTACTATGGCAAATCTAAGGTAAACAAAGCTGGTAAGGACTTAGACCTAAGAAGCCGTGAAGATCCCTCGTCTTCGGTCTGAGTAGCAGCATCCGCTAGCAAGATTTGTAAGCCTTGAGGAGCTACAGTGGGTACCAACACCGAAATGCCATCAGACCTAGCATGGTGGGCTGAGCCGACCCCATGGGTACGGCATACCACCCTACTTTTCTTCTTCTTCTCGGCACGGCTTATGTTTGCCGCAATGGAGTCTTCCAGGAGAATTTCATCTTTACAAGCCCAAGGGTTCTTAGGGTTACGTACCTCAGGATACACGGGAATCTTGAGCTGAGAAGAGCTTGGGCGAAGGTCGCAGATGGACTGAGGAGCATCCTCATCAATGTCGCTATCTAAATATAAGGAGACCATGATGACGTCCAAAGGCGCATCCTTCAATTGCTCCAACTCGTCGATTAAAGGATAGTTCAAGTCTTTCAAATTATGGAGGGCAGCGACGTATTTATTGTCGGCCTCAGGGTCGTACGCCTCCACGGCTGTCAACTCCAAACCAGCTTTTCCATGCTCCACGCTATATTTCAACCCTTCACTCATACCCTTGGCTATCCTCGCGGATACAACATTGGCAAAAGCTTGCCTTAATTTTGTGGACTCGGCACATTTCATGACAGCTAGGCGCAATCCGTGCCCAATTACCCACCGACGACCGGCAATTGCTGTCAACATGTGAGGGTACAACTCCTTATCAAAATCAACGCTCAGTGTGTCTAACCGTGCATCCATTTCCGCGCACTGAGCATTCACCCGCTCATCCTCATGCTTCTTGAAATCCTCAAAAGCAGCCATGATCCTCTTTTCTCCCATTACTTGAGCCTGTAGCACGGACACCTGCTGGGATAATTGGGCGTTACCAACTTTAAGGCCCGAAAAGCGCATTCGAAGATCCTCTAGTTCCTTAGTCACTTCCGAGTTCTTGGCTTACGCGGCTTTTTTAATGTTGATCTCAGCTTCAAGCTGGGCCTCTAAATCTTTTATATGTTTCTCTCTGGTCGCTATCCTCTAGTCACGGCGCGTCACCTGGGCCACAGATTTCTTCAAAAGTTTAGCCTCCTGCTCGAATCTCAACCTCAACTGAGAGCCCATAGCCACTTGCCTCGCCAGCTTTATGTTGTATTGACTCAAAAATTCATCGTTGGGCAAGTGACGCAGCTCAGAGAAATACCCCGGTGGTGCTATGTGATCCACCACATCCTGGAAGGCCTCGGGGATGTCTAGGCGGCAACTATTTGGCACGCCCCATCCCGGTTGGTAGATGCTTCCTGGGGACCTAGTAATAGGAGGAGAAGGTGTAGATTTCTCGGAGTCTTGGTTTCCCGTGACTCCTTTCTCTTTGGAAGATCTGCATCTACGGTACAATGAAAACATGTCAGCATAACTGTACTTGAAAATAATAATAATGTCAAAAAAGTAACTACGGGTAAGGATAAAGGTGCAAGTTACTTGATGTGCGACATCTTGCTTGGACTGCGGCTTAGCATACGAAAGAGGATCCGGGTTGCTGACACTTTGCGTCGCGAAGGGAGGCTCCTGTTCCTCTTGAACATGGATGGCAAGCTCTGTGTCTACACTCATATCCGCCAGCGACTTCCCCCCGCGGGCGCTGTACTCAGCACGGGCGGCATCATGGTCTTTCCTTAAAACCATGGCTGGGGCGTTGGATCCTCCCTCCCGCATCTCTCTGTAGACGTCTCTTTTTAATGGTTGGCCCCATGAAAATTACTTCTTTTTTTTAGATCAGGTTCTACGGCAGCCTCCGTGCCCCCTGCATCATCTGTTATGGGGATCTCTTGTTCCGCCACGGCTGGACCATGAACCCCAGCTTCAGCACCCTGTGTTAATGGCGGGGGGGGGGGGGGCATCCTTATTTGAAAAGTCCAGCGGGGACCTCTCCACGGTAGAGGGTGTCCCCAAAGATGTGGAGAGCTCAGTCGCATCCACCATTTGGATCACGCGGCTCGCGGTGGCTGTCAGTAGCGGCACCTCATGAGCAATTCATTGGCGGGTCCTGGTCTTGACCTTGGTAGGGTTTGGGGCTTTGATAAGATTGAACAAATCCATTTCTGCAAAACATGCAGGTAAATGTTAGCGTATATGGACGTTTATATATATGGGAAACAAGAAAAATAATTCAACACCCACCCTGGTCGTTGTCATTTAGAAATATGGGGTACTCGTCGTAGCGTAAGAAGAAGTTCCAGCTTAACCCCACTAGACATAAAAGCTCCTCCGGTTGTTTTTAGAATGGGGTACGATGCGTGTCCAGTGTCGCCACATCCACCACGGAGTAGGTATTTGCCTTTGGCTTATAATCTTTTATAGCAGCCGTGCGCCAGGCCACAACGGTGGGGAACACTTTTTCGTCCACCCAGAAGAAGCGGTTGTTCCAATTTTTTAAGGAATCGAGTGGTTTAGTATAACATTGTGGGGTATTTTTTCCTGGTCTTTTGCTAAAAGACATCCACCCCGGATTGTATGACGGCACGTAGAAGACACGGAATAGGTTTACGGTTGAAATTATACTTAGTACACGGCAGTTGATCTCGAAATGGCTAACTTTTGCTGCACCTATCACCGATAGTTGCGAAAGGTGGATTTGGTAGTATCCAAGGATGTCGAAGAGAAATTGCGAGATGGGGATGCAAAAGTTTTCAAACTTAAATTTTTTTGTATAAACGCCTATCTTGCCCTCTAGGAAATTAACGATATGATCCCCGGGACCAGGCAGCTCGGGGTGCAGGTTTTCTGGTATGAAGTACTCTGATGAGAACTCTAAAAGATACTCTTATGATATGGTTGACACAACGTCCTCGAGTTGTATGGTGTCCCTACCCATTTTTACCTAGTTTGCTAAAAAGGCGTGGGGTACTAACCTGTGGTAACGAGAATCCGAGGATTTAAGAGCTTGTGCGGCTGTGTGTGCGAAAATGGCAGAATTGTTAGATAACTGTGGAATTTTCAACAGTGATTGCTTGACCTATTTATACTACAGCCTTGATATTTGTGCCTATTTAGATGATTGACTCGTGTCACCTACTTTTTTTTGAAAGGTTGGGATTTGGGGGGAGTTCAAACAGCTCTAGGCCCACACGTCTCATCCTTTGTCAGTTATCTACGTTTTCCGATAGAGTGTCCTGATTTTTAGGGGGCGGTCCATGTGGCGGTAGTTCTTCACCTTTAGTCTAGTAGCCGCGACCTCTTGGCCACGGCCACGTCTACTAGACTGGGGGGACATGATGACGTATAGTACGGACCGGGCACGGCCCATACTTCTTTGTGGGCTTAACCTGCATCGCGGTCACGGGTCGCGGACCCACTAGTGTCTCACGGTCACGGACACCTGTCCGGAATGCGGATTTCATGGCACGGTCTCCAACGGTTGTATTCTGCATGCAACTGATTTATGCGCTATTTCGGGGAGGGATAACCCTAAATTAAGTAGAGGATATACTCTGCTAGTTTGAATAGGCCAAGATAATGTCAAATCCTGGTTTTGTCGGATAAGGCTTAGGCCGAATTATGGGGAAACCCTAAGGAGCATGAGGCCTATAAAAGGATCAACAATCATCATCAATGAGGTATCACTAAAAAACCCTAATCATACTCGATTACTCTCCAAGAACCATATACTTACTCTCACACTGAAGGCTAATCGTGGGATCCGCTCCCACGATAAGGTTAACGCGTGTTCTTTATTCCTTGTGCAGGAGTCCACAACGAAATTCACTTGGTGCAGAAATAAGGTTCCTAAGCCTGAATAACTACCTATTCGGGCCAAATCAGATCCAACCTAACTTTTGCATCAACAAATTACAATACGAGAACACAAGCTTTTAGATTGCTCGGTAATTGTTGATGAGTTCTTGCTTTTTATTTATGCTTCTCATCACTTCTTCACTAGCGGCCTCCAAGGCGGTTGTGATACGCGTATCTGATTCTGAGCTCATAAGCAGAGTATGCAGACCGTAGCTGTTAAGTGGCTGGTCGAGAGGCAGCGAATGCACCCTCGTTTCCTCCTTAGCACGGTTATGCATCTAGAGGAGATAACGAGTCATCTCACCCAACAAATTGTTAGCCAACGTGACCTCCTTTTCTTGTTTGGTTCGTAGTCGCCTAATGATAGCATCCCGCACGTCGTTTGGTTCGTTAGCCATAGTGTTTGTGTGAAAATGAATGATATTTGAGAGAGTTTGATAAGAAATTGTATGAGAAAATAAATGATGGTAAAGGGGTATTTATAGAGGAAAAGTAGCCGTTGGAATTTAAAATTACAATACGGAATTTAAAATTATAATGCAAAATTTAAAACACAATTGTCCTAATTGTATAGTTCCCATAACCAAACAAATTTAGTATTCATTTGTTGTTCTATTTTTGCCAACTTTCTAAACAAAACAAGATGCATCTCGTAATCTTTATCAGATTCTTGTTTCAAAAAAGTGCCGATCAAAGCACTGTTCTCTTGTGGAATGTCATTGCATTTCTCGTATGTTTTTCTTAGATCCTCTTTAGCTGTGCTTGCATTGTCAAATTTCACGGCTAACTCCATAATCGCTTTCTGACGAACGATATCTTCGTCAATTATTTTTCAACCAAAGCTTTGATTTCATCGATGGTATGTGGAAGTGAATAAGCCATATCATATGTTTGTTTAGGATTAAGTGTGAAAATTTTAGGTAAAATAGGATGCTATTTATAAAATGGGGGTATACTTTTTAAAAGAAATAAAAGTTTTAACATTTGAAAACACAAGCTTTTAAAACGGCAACATTATAAAATGTTTTGTCCGTTTCCTCCTCACTCCCCCGGCTAGCAAGACAGTGGTGAGGTTTCTTGGTGTGGTGGCGAGCTGCCACGTAGGAAGTGGTGAACCAGCTCGTCACCATACCTATCGCTCTAATGAGTGACTAGTTCTCGTGCGCCAGAGGTTTACACATGATCAATTTTAGTTTAAAATGTTGTTTAATATACGAACATATACAAATTTATCCGTGTTTAATATTTTGTAATTATGATATAAGTATAGCTAATAATTATGCACGAGTTTTACATAAACTTATAAATTAATATTTTGTAAAGATATTTGTTAGAGAAAAATTTAACTTTGTTTAACTAACATGGGTCATGGGTGTTGAGGTTGATATTGTTGATTAAATTTAACTATTGATATTATGTTGTAAAGAATATGCGAGTGTAATAGCACATATTAATGCATTGATAGATGAAAAATATAAAGTTTTTAAAAATTTTTTTTTTTCTTAGATATCCTAATATAAACTTTAAATAAGTTACTTGAGTGGTTGTTATAAGATACAAACGCAAAAATTTATTTTCATATCCAAAGAAACCTCGTGTTTACATTTTAATATTTATTTTCCGCCAATATTAATTTAGCCGTCGTGATTTAAAACCCTTTACCCAGATTAAACTTCTAAAAAATAATAATATGAGTGTTCATTAAACGCTGATAATAATTGTTTTTTTAATATCCTTACTTAAAATCATAAACAAGAATAAAATAAGTTGTTCGTATACGTACAACCTCGTTATTTATTTACATACACAACAATTCGTGTTTTTATTTTGATAATTATAATCTCGTGCATATACATGTTGCATTTTTTAAACAACATATATGTTGTATTTTTATAATATAAAGTTTAGTGTATAAAATCTAAAAGGGTATTTGGTTTATTTTTTAAAAATATTAGAAAAATGGAAACTTCAATTTTTTTTATGTTACCTAATTAAAAGAAAAAAAAATGTTTAATAGTTTTTTTTATATAGGCGTATGTGTTGGGCCTCATGTCGCAGGTATTTTTTTATTTAAATAAATAAGTACTTTTGTAATTTTTTCCTTATTTTGAGCCGATTAGTTTTTTTTTTATGTTGCATACTTTAAAAGGAAAAAAAAAACCAAATGGGCTGGGCCAAAATGGGAGCCCAAAAAAATGGTTACTGTAGCAAGGGTCAAAACTACGTAGTTTTAACCCTAATATAGTATATATATATAATATTAAATGGCAGTACGCCTTATCATGCGTGCTTTTTATTATTGTAAAAAAGATCACCACTCTCGAGGTAAAAATAATAATTACAAAACGCACCTTTATTATATGCGAAAAGTTACTAAAACGACCTTAAACTTGTACATATTTACACCTTTTTTTATATAACAAACCCAATTTATCAAATATGAAACGTATATCTATCGATTTATTCGTAAAAAAACTATGTCATTAAAAAGATCGTCGAATTGTGAACAAACGAGCACAATATTACAATGCTTCTGACATACGCACGATTTTATAATAAATGTTGAAGTTTAATATATTTTTTACAAAACTTACAGAAATATTCCCTGCGGTTATTGGTTCGTTGCAAATTTAGTCCTTAATGACTAACCTTGCAACATAACGTTAACCTCAAAGACTATTTTCGTAAAAAAAATCAAAAACAACTAGCATGAATAATCTTTGGGGTTATCGGTCCGTTGCAAAGTTAGTCTTACGCGCTCCGTGACGGAATACAGGTTACAAACCTCTTTACTTTTAAAATAACATAATTCTTTGATTTTATAAAATACATAAAATGGTAATGATGCAGTTTTTAAACAAATTCACTAATTCATTAACGTGTCTTGATTTAGGGATGAGCATGGGTCTAGAACCGGTGGAACTGGAACCGGAACCGATGGATCCGAGAACCGAAATTTTAAGAAAAATAAGAACCGAGAACCGAACCAAATAGTTTTTTTTGGTTCCGGTCCCGGTTCTGGTTCCGGTTCCACCGGTTCTACCCGTATAGGAACCGATATCTATAAGAAAAAAATCTCATGCACTAATGAATTAAGCCAATAAAAAGCAAAAAAATATATTTTTTTAAAGCATTTGCAACCATTTATGCTAAAAGCAATATCATTTAACAACTAATGCATAAGTTAAAATAAACAACCATTCTATAGTTACAACTTACACAAGTTCAATAATTGCATAACAATCTGAAAAACAAAATAAAATAACTTCAAACTTTGTCCAACAAAATAACTAGAAACGTTTATATTTCCCCCGTTTGTTTCGCTTTATCTCTTTCGGTTAGTTTCTCTAATTGTTCTTCCATATCTTTCACAATCTCATCGTCTTTAATAAGATCTTCAACATCATCCCAATTAATTTGCATTCTCGACTTTCTCACCTAATCTTGGGTGCAAATCAAAGCTTCAACAATCGTCGTTGACAAGCGAGTTCTATAGAGGTCTAATACACGTCCACCCGTACTAAACGCCACTTCAGATGCCACCATTGAAATTTGAATTGCCAAGATATCTATCACAAAAATATATATAACACAAAATCACAAAAACTATTATAGATTACACTAATATGCAAGTAAAAGGTATAACAATGTAACATTCGTATAAAATAAATTGTTGTTACCTCTAGCCATTTTTGAAACAATAGGAAAGCGAGGACCATTTACTTTCCACCATTGTAGAATGTCAAAGCTCTGACCTTTACGTAATTCAATCTTCGGCTCTCTAAGGTATCTATCTAACTCTGTTTTGGTTTCATACGAGCTAGTAGCATCAACATTATAATAATCATTTAAGAAGTCATTATCTCCATTATTAGGGGATGTAACTTCGGATTCCATGTGCTCACCCATACTCGAATTTGGCGATAGAAAATCAAACCTTTAGGTTTTTCTTTAGATATATTATAACTAATAATTTTTCTAAAACCATGAGCAAGTAAGTGACACTTCTTAGTTGGATCTAACAAAACCGTGAAATACATAAAATCATTATACAAAGAAAAATTTTTCTAAAAACTATGAGGCAAGTAAGTAGCACTTCATTAGTTGATCTAACAAAACCGCGAAATACATAAAATCATAATACAAAGAAAGAATTAGACATGTTTATAGATCGTGAAGCAAGAATGGCAATAAAAATCAAAAATAAAACTACCTCCATTGTGTTTGATAATGAATTTTTAATAGATTAAAGGTTAGGGTTAAGTGTTTTGCGTGTTTATAAAGTATGCCCTAGTTTTTATTTATGAATTGGAATATTGGAGCCGAATAATGAAGTATGAGAAATTAATACCTAAAATTTTAGAATAATTGGAATAATTGGTTCAGGAACCGAGAACCGGTGGAACCGAGCCGAACCGAACCAAGAACCGAAAAATTTTCAAAATCAAGAACCGGAACCGATGGTTTTGGTTCCGGTTTGGTTCTTATCGGTTCCGATCCGATTCTTTGGTTCTTTTGCTCATCCCTATTTAACGCGCAGTGAGTAGTTTTATCAGTTTTTCGGAATGCCCATTTCACAACACTTCAAGAGTTGTTTCGCACATTATAATTCATCTACCGCTACATTACTAAACGTTTTTTATAGAAAAAGATAGAAAAAAATAGATACTGCTCACAGTTATCGTTTACCGCTCACACTACTGCTTATTGCTGCTGTTACTTTTGCCAAACAAATTAAGCAGAAAATGAACTTAAAGTATTATGGTTTAGTGTGTTTCTATACGAACGGTTATATTTTTTAGCTTTGATGAACAAACTTAACATATATCTAGTTTTATCTATGATTCATACATCATCTCATAACGATAAAGATGTTATTCATTGTGTCGGTCGCATGCAGACTGAAAACTAATTATTGACGTAGTCGAATCACTAATTACGTGGTTGAATTTATTTTCATACGTTCTTTTTCTTGATGTCTCTTTCATTTCTTGTTGAGAAGTCTTTTTCTGTTCTACGTTTGGTTTGTGATTGTTGAAAACTAACACATGAAGTTGACGCGAGTAGGTAAAAAAAAGTGTGGTACCAATTCGTTACATGTCTTCATAACTTAACAATAGCCTTGTTCAAACCAACGCGCGACTCAACGATAAGAATATTAGCATTCTAAAACGACTGTCAATGATTCGAATATAACGGGAAGAAAGTTGATCCCTTATTGACACATAAGTTTACCTGCGCCGATTCCATCCAAAAAGGTAGTTGCACTGAGATTAGCCGGCTCGCTATGTTTAGTCAGAAATCCAGGTAAAGAAAAGAGCACTCCTCTCCAACATTTACGATACACATACGCACTGGCGGAGACTTGAGACGGGTAAGGTGGGCACGTGACCCCTAGTGAAAAAATTGTAGTGTTAAAATTTTAAAATATCTGACTACTTTTGTAATTTGTCCCCCTAACAAATTTGTAGTGTAGTTTTTATAAATTATTAAAATTTGCCTCTCGACAATAACATCCTGACTCCTTCCCTTGTATATACGTGTGCCCTAAATCACAACCAACAACAAAGCTTTCACTATTGCGCACTCTAGTCAAAAAGTATATTAAACGGTGAAAGGTTAATGTCATAAAATAGCAAAACACGTATACCATGCGACACCTTGGTATCTACAATTTGATTAGTGTCATTTTAGTCGTTAAACTTTGGTCGATATTTGCTAATCATGTTTATAGATGCATCTGAAATTTGTGATTGTGATTTTTTTTCCTTCAAATTTTTTATTTTATTTATACTCTATAATATCTTGTTTGCTTTCTTGGAATAATTTGCAAGATCCTAAAGCATCCTTGTAAATTCCAATTCCTTGAAGTGATGAAATTGTACACATTCTTTCAATGTCATTTTTGTAGGTCCAAAGAATATAATGTCTAAGAAAAATATTTCATTCCTTCACTTATATTTTTTTTTGAACGGCAAAACTTTTATTAGAAAACTAGCAAGAGGCTAGAAGGATTACATACTAATACACATGGGGCTTTTAAGCCAAGAAATCCAGTTTAACCGAGACTTAGACCTGCTATTCATCCATAAAAAAGACATTTGGACCACATCATCAAATAAGGAATCCGGTTTAGAAGTGGGATCGCTGAAAAGAAGGCGGTTTCTGAACTTCCAAACAAGCCACCACATCACGTAACAAGATCCTTCAAGAAAAACCTTCAAGAGTTTAGGAAGACGAATACTAGACAACCAAGATATCCACTCGTTATAAGAGTGAAAGCTAGAAACGTCTAGCTCCCACCAATAAAATAAAGAGTTTAAGAAATCCTTCACTTATATTATTGAGCTATCGTAACGTCATCCTATTTAAAATAAAGAGTTTAAGGTTCGACCTCGCAATTAACTAGTATGGTATTCTTAGTATCTTTTAAACATTTTGACTTTGGCCTCATTTTCATGTTTTCATAAGAATCTTGTGTAAAGACAATGTGACATCCCATCTCATATTCACGTTATTTGCTTGTAAACAATAAGCCTAAAATAATGTGTTGCACACCGGGTTTATCGGAGCTTGTAGACGCTTAAGTTTTTAAAATAAATTAGCTTATAAAATAAGCTTTGTTTGTCATATAAGTTTATAAAAACTTTATAAGCTATAAACTTAATAAGTCCAAACTCATAAAAAGAAGTTTATAGAAAGTCAAATTACATAAATAGTTATCAAAATATAATAAATTATCACGCAAAAGCCGAAAATATATTTGAATATAAATTGATGCATTTTAATATTTTTTTAAATTAATAAGCTTCAGTCTTTACTAATTCGTCAAACAACTTTATAAATATATAAGTTTCTGATTTGGGCTTATAATGTAAGCGCCATCTCATTTCGTCAAACATACTCTTAGACTAAAAAAAACATTAAATTTAAGAAGGTGTGTGGATAACGGATTAAAATGTGCAAATTGGCTTTTAGAATGAAAAAAAGAGTTTATGGTATTTATCAAATTTTAATAATAATCAAATAATAAAAATAAAAAAGACAATTCAAGATCTAGAATAGAAGGAATCCTATGTTGTGAAGAGTCAATTATTGAATAAAATATATAAAATGTCAATTTCAATTTTTAAACTATATGCAACTTGTTGAGTCAAATAAATTGTGAGATTAAACAAATGAAGGTGTAGTAAAAGTAATTCACATGCCGTAATATATTCTTAGCACCCCCACAATCAATACAATTGTTATTTTTAAAACTATTTTCAACTCTAATATTTTAGTATTAGATCAGATTTGTTTGTTAAAATTTATTATATAAACTATACGAACAATCGCGTAAAACGACGGTATATAACAACAAATAATTATACTTGCGAAATCGTGATTCTTTTTCGATCTTTGATTCGAAGCGTGTGTTTTTTGAAATACAAAGCAACACGTTTCTTTCGCAATGCATAATTCATCAAGCTTAATATGTATTAAGGGGTAGTTAAGGGTAATTTAAGCAAACTACGTTAATTTAAGTTTCAGATTAAAGATTTCAAAAACACATGCACTTTTTTAATATCAATGTTAAAATTATATCATGTTAAACTATTTCTACTAAGTATTACCAAAGGAATTTTAACTCAATTGGTATTCATCTTCGAAAAATTTACGGGCTAAGTGGAGAGATTTTGCGGATAAAAAGTTAAGTGTTCGAGTCTTGACTCATGCCTACTTCAATTGGTGCCCCACTGAGCCAAAAGAGTTATCAAAGTTAATTTTTTTTAGCATTGTGAATGCTATAATCTTTCTTCTTATCATCTAAAGGGTGCAATTAAGAATATTTTAATTCAAAGGGCAATCATGTTAATCTCCACAATTTAATAAATATAAGTTCTTGTCTTTTTTGTGTTAATAAAAAAAAAAGTATACGATTATATATGAAAACATTTGAATCCTAAATTTTTCTTGTCTTCTAGAAGAGTAAAGTGTTTTACTGCGTAGTTAAAACTGCAATAAACATAAGTAAAAAACACATTAGTTTGTATAAGTTTGCTATATGACATCGTCAAATTCTGTTGTTTTAAACATGCAATACAACTAAGGGCATAAACGAGACGAGAAATTCGAGATCGATTCGTAAACTACTTGATTTAAACGAGCCGATCTCGAGTTCGAGCTATTCGAATATATTTTCGAGTCGAGTTCGAGTTCTAAAATACTCGGCTCGTGAAGCTCACAAACCTTATCGAGCTTTGATTAAATTACATTTTTACCTTTTTATATACAAATATTTACTTAATTTTTATAAAAATCAGACTAGTCAAGCTTGATATACCGAGTATTTTATCGACATATTTTTTAAGCACACCATAAAACAATCATTTTTATATTAATTAATCAAATAACCAAAATGTCAAATATAATATTTTCACGCGTCGATCTAACATTAAAGAACTATATTCCATAAAAAAATCCAAAAACAATAAAATACAAAAATTAATAATTATTTTTCTAAACTAAAATTTAAAGCATACATCAACTACTTTCTTCTCCTCCTTTATATTCATCTCAACCATTTCTTCATCACTCAATTCTCATCACCAAAAAAATTCTCTAGCTCAAGTTGATCAAACAAATCCGCAATGGCGTTTCCGCCCGACACGAGCAAAACGTCGAAAATCGAACGTTACAACACCTATATTCGCAAAGTTAACACAACTAAAGTCATTGCAGCCTCATCTAAGCTTCTTTTTCGGCTTACGCTCTTATTCGCGCTTGTTTTGATCTTTTTCTTCACTTTTCATTACCCTCCTACGACCACGACCACGAATAACCATCGTGTACTTACTAGTAGTAACTTATTTGGTGCTTTTTATGGTAGTGGGCCCTCCTGGGAAAAAGAAGTGAGGCGTTCCAGCACGCCTCGTAGGCCCAACGGATTCTCTGTCCTCGTTACAGGTGCAGGAGGATTCGTTGGGACCCACTGCTCACTCGCGTTAAAAAAACGCGGGGACGGTGTTTTAGGTCTTGATAACTTTAATAGTTATTATGACCCTTCGTTAAAACGTGCTAGACAAAACATGTTGAGAAAAAATGAAATATTTGTGGTCGAAGGTGATATTAATGATAGTGAGTTGTTAATAAAGCTTTTCGATATCGTGCCGTTTAGTCATGTGTTACATTTAGCTGCACAAGCTGGTGTACGTTACGCGATGCGAAACCCGCAATCTTATATAAGATCAAATATCGCGGGTTTTGTTAATTTATTAGAAACCGCGAAAAAGGCTGACCCGCAGCCTTCAATTGTTTGGGCTTCGTCGAGTTCCGTCTACGGGTTAAATACAGAGAACCCGTTTTCGGAATCCGACCGCACGGATAAGCCCGCGAGCTTATACGCGGCTACGAAAAAAGCAGGTGAGGAAATAGCCCATACGTATAATCATATTTACGGGCTGTCGATTACTGGGCTTAGGTTTTTTACTGTTTATGGCCCGTGGGGTCGGCCCGATATGGCTTACTTTTTTTTTACCAAAGATATTCTCCAAGGTAAAACTATAAATGTTTACCAAACGCATGATGAGAAAGAAGTAGCGCGTGACTTCACGTACATCGATGACGTGGTGAAAGGTTGTTTAGGCGCGTTGGATACGGCCGAAAAGAGTACGGGTAAGGGCGGGAAGAAAAAGGCTCCCGCCCAGTTACGGGTTTATAACTTGGGGAACACGTCTCCAGTGTCGGTGGGGAAGTTGGTCTCTATATTGGAAAGTTTGTTGAATGTTAAGGCTAAAAAGCATGTGATTAAAATGCCTCGAAATGGCGATGTACCGTTTACTCATGCTAATGTAAGCTTGGCTTATCGAGATTTCGGGTATAAACCAACTACCGATTTATCGACCGGGTTGAGAAAGTTTGTTAAGTGGTACGTTAGTTACTATGGGATCACACCAAAGGTAAAAAAGGTTCTTACCGATGCCAATTAGTTTCACACTTTTACTTTTCGCCACAGAAGTTTTTATTCTCAAATTTAGCCCTAAGTTAATAGATTTTTACGCGGTTCTTATCCTTTGATGTTATGTCATTCTCACGATGGGGGCAAGAGTTACTAAACGGTCTTGAGGTCGGCTCGATGGGTTGTGATTATTGTGTTTGTTTTGGTGAAGATCGAAGATCGACGTCGAGGCAGTGAAAGATGGATGTAAACACAATGTTTCGTATAATATATACATACACATATATTTGGGATAAGTGTAGATTTAAGGAATACAAGGGTTTTTATTTGGAATAATGTATTGTTAGATGTAAATTATAAAGATAAATTTGATTTTGTGCCCTAAAAAGAAATGGGTGCATTTCAAGTGGTGTAATTTGAAATTTCAAGAAATTTATGATTATGCATCAAGATTCGTTAGTTTGAGTGATCATTATTCATGAGATTTAAGATAGTATAATTTAATATATAGATCTAAAAAAAATTATATATCTTTATAAGTTCAGTTTGATAAAAAAAATTATATTTTATCAAATAGTTTTTGGCAAGGTTTTAAGATCGTGATCTTATCTAAGGTCGTATTCGTTTTTGCAAGTTCGTGACCGTAAAATCGGTTATGGATCTCAAGATCCTATTACAATATCATTTTTTTAATATGCGTTGGAAAATTAAGCAAATTTACATATTATTATGTATCACATGTAATGAAAATGTAGGTCAAAATTATGATTATAAAATGTTTAATACATTAAGCTCTCGTTTTACATATTCTATCAAACTTAATAAATAAATTTGTTATTTTTTATTAACTTGTGGTTTGAGAAAAAGTAAAATCGGATCGAACGAGATCTTCGGATCAAGATCCTATTAAGATCCTATCTCGCAAATATCTTACATAAAAACGAGATCGTCTCTCGTTTTTAATTTGCAATACCGTCAGATCACTGGATCAAGACCGGGATCCAGCAACCTTGATTTTTAGGTATGAAACTATATTCTAAAAGTAGAAAAAACAATTGTTAAACTTTTATAAAAGTGTTGATGATTACATTCCACACAATATAATAACTTATCTCATTTTTTCGGGTGAATGTCATAAAATACCTACGAAGTTTTAAAATTGTCCCGACTTGACCAACGAACTAATTTTCGTTCCGACTACACCAACGTACTTGCTAGTTATGTGACAATATCACCAATACGACCGGCTGATTATACACGTCATATTTTTTTAATTCTTTTAATATTATTTTTTTCCAAACTGTGATATTGCTTGTCCACCTAAGACACTTATTCAACTCAGTTGACCAGATCCAATAAATATAACCATTATAACCCGATCCCATTACACACAGTTATTATACTTTTCTTTACCCTGATCCCCAATTCACCCACATAAACCCTAATTCCTTCCAGCGTGTACCTTAATACCTAGCCAATATTCCAGATTGGGGTGACGGATATTAACCAACAAACAATGAAAACAAGTTTTTGTGGTCAACCATCATCCCAACGCCTGAATCACAATCAAGTCTGTGCAGTGATTTTATCCAAACATGTGAATGCTTAGCCTTAAAGTGAGAGTTGATGAAGAGGTTGAATTGGGTAAATGCATTATCACTAGTAAAAAGATTATTTTTTCTTTGATTGTGATGATGTATAGTAATGATATAATGTGTGTCACAGATGAGGTTTCTCATGAAGAGGTTGAATTGGGTTCTGTTTATGAGGTAAATCCGTATGTTACAAGTTAACGGTATAAAGTTTATGATTGTATTATAACACATCATTTTTAAAGCTAATTATTTGATATAATACTCTTAACTTACGACTTATCCGATATGTGTCTAATTCTATTATGGAGTATTATTCTACAGTTCTGTTTGTGTTACACTATTTAACGAAATAAAGATTAGAAGAGAATAAGTACGAATGGTACAGAATTGAGGTTTGTTTAAGTCTAGGTTTTTAAAAAACGGTTAATCGGTACTAAAAAAAATACGCGAGGTCAGGTTTTTTCCGTCGAATTAAACCTTTTTGAGAATGGTACATAATTGAGGTTATATGGATGGATACATGTTTTTTGGACTTTTTCTTTCTCAACGTTCATTTTTAGCTTTCAAAGATACAACAACAACAACCGTACCCAATCCCGCAAGAGCAAGGTATGGGGGATGTGGGATATAGACAGTCACTCCCCTACCCAAAGATAAAGGGACTGCTTCCAAAAAGACCTCCGGCTAGAGAGCATGAACCCAGAACGACCACATGAGAGGAGACGAAAAAAAGGGCAAATACAAAACAAGCATACCGATATAGAGCTAAGAAACACATAGGCACATACCGACACATGATCTAAGGGGCATACAAGCACAAAAGGCACATAAATGCAAAAACACACGAGGCACATAGGCGAAGCTAGGGCATGGCAAGCAGAAACGTAAATGCAAAAATCACATTAGGCACATAGGCGGAGATAGGGCAAAGCAAGCGGATACAAAAAACGCAAACGGAACAACATAAAAGCCAACAAAAAAAATAGAGAAAAGCTAAACCTAACATAAAGACCATACAGGCACAAAAAGAACAAAAGAAGAGGAAAAAAACCAACTAGACACATATAAGCATATAAGGCAGAGCTAGCAGAAAAAATCAAAACAACATACCATACGCAAAGGGAAAAAAAGGCACACAAAAGGAAAAAAAAGTTAAGGCAACAACAGAAACCAATGAGCAAGAAACGAGAAAAGGCTACCTATAAGCAATGAACTCCTAGAAGGCAAAAATGGGCCAACACGCAAAAGAGAAGGCTAAGAACCAGGGAAAGCAAAACTACACATATGCATCCACCTCGTCTACCTTAATCCTAGTTCTCCATGAGTTCCTATCAGAGGTCATGTCCTCAGACAACAATAGCTCCTTTAGGTCGGTCTTCAGTCTGTCCTCCCACCTAAGCTTTGGTCTACCCTTTCTTCTTACGCCATCATAGATAATAGTCTCCACCCTTCTAACAGGTGCTGATTGTGGTATCCTCTTGACATTTCCAAACCATCTCAATCGTCCTTTTCTCATCTTGTTGACGATAATCGCAACTTGGAGATTTCTTCAAAAGGCTCAATTCGGGATCATGTCTAGTAAGATCTTACCACAAGTCCACCTTAACATCCTCATTTCTGCGACCTCCATCCTATTCGCTTGGACCTTCGTTAACGGCCAACACTCTGACTCATACAACATAGCTGGTCGAATCGCCACCCTATAGAATTTTCCTTTCAGCTTTAGAGGGACGTTCTTGTCACACAGGATTCCCGTGGTCGCTCTCCACTTCAGCTAACCTGCTTGAATACGGTGTGTTACATCATCCTTTATCCTGCCGGATTTGTGAATCACATATCCAAGATATCTAAAGGACTCCTTCGGCTCTAAGATATGTTCGCCAATGCGGATTACCGCTTCCTCGTTCTGGTCGTTCTCATTCCTGTTGAAGTCGCATCGCATGTATTCAGTCTTCTCTCTGCTGACCCGTAGTCCCTTGTTTTCTAGCATCTCCCTCCACTGCTCCAATCTTCCATTCAGCCCATCTGGTGTGTCCGACACTAGCACAATATCATCCGCGAATATCAAGCACCAGGGAATGCTCTCTTGTATCCCCCTCGACAGCTCATCGAGAATCAAGGCAAAGAGGTACGGGCTAATAGCTGAGCCTTGGTGTAGCCCAACATCCACCGGGAAATACTCTGAGTTTCCGGTTGGCGTCCGCACACAAGTCCTCGCCCCTTCGTACATATCCTGAATAACTTTAATGTATTTCATTGGGGTTCCTTTATCTCTTAGAGTCTTCCAAATCAACTCCCGTGGAACGCTGTCATATGCCTTCTCTAGGTCTAGAAATGCCAAATGCAAGTCCTTTTGTCTTTCTCTATACTTCTCCATAAGGGTTCTAATAATGTGAATAACTTCCATCAAAGATCGTCCCGGCATAAAACCGAATTGGTTTTCTGACACCTCGATCTCTCGTCGCACCCTTCTTTCAATAACTCTCTCCTAGAGTTTCATGGTGTGGCTAAGTAGTTTAATGCCCATTTAGTTGCTACATGTTTGTGCGTCCTCCTTGTTCTTGTAGATAGGGATTACCTCGCTGAGTCTCCACTCCTCGAGCATTTTAGCTCTCGATAAAGTCTTGTTGAAGAGGATTGTTAGCCACCTCACCTCCTCGTCTCCAAGGCACCTCCATGATTTAATGGGGATCTCATCCGGACCAACAACCTTGTTTCTACCCATCTTTCGTAGTGCCTCCTTAACTTCTATGTGTCTGATCCTCGAGCAATAGCAATTGTTTTGTGGGATTGCACCTATACTATCCACATCTTCGGTTCGACCACGCCTTTGTCCGTTGAAGAGTGCGAAGAAATACTCCTTCCATCTTCTCCTAATTGCGTCTTCGTTGACAATGCTTCTTCCATCCCTGTCTTTGATAAATCTCACGCTCCCTAAATCCATTTTCTTCTCTGTCTTGCTTTAGCTATCTTGTCAATGTCGTTTTCTCCCTCTTTGGAGTCTAATCTCTTATACAGGTCTTCATTCACTTTATCTTTCGCTCTGGCAACCGCCCTTTTCGCTTCTCTTTTTACTTCTTTATACCTCTCCTCAGTTGCGCTTCTGTCTGCTTCGTTACCTCGCATCGATATAAGCTCTCTGAACCGAGTTTGTTTCGCCTTAACTTTGTTCTGGACCTCTTCAGTAAACCACCATGACTCCCTCCGGCCAATATGAGTTCTCGAAGCCCCTGCAACCACTCCTAGGGTTTCCTTGGCCGCCTCTCTGATGGTGTTTGCCAGTCTGTTCCACATCTGCTCTGCGTCCGTAGTTTTTCAACCCATCCCCACTCTCAACGGGTAACTCCTCTTTACTCTATTTTTCACGAAAGCCAAGCACCCCGCCTAGCTTTCTCCATGAAAATGTTTTTCCACGTATATTCTTTAGTTTAACGCCATCTTGCGTCGAGAGGCGAGCGGAGGGTCGTCTCTTTATGTTGATATCCAACGCCAACAATCTATGTTGGGATTCCGTTGTCCTTTTGTACCAATTGTTTTTTTTATAAATAAAATCTGAATCATAAGGCTCTTCACAGTGAGAGGTCGTTTGTGTAGGTCGACGGACAAGTACGTCGCCTTCACGGAAACTCAAAAGTCCATGTGGGTCGTCGGTCTCCTTTTTAGAGAAAGAGGCCGAGTTCACGACCAAGTCGTGTGCTTATTCGAGTGTTTGTTAAATTAATAATTAAAATGTATTTTGGTTGGGTATTTTTTTTAGTGTATGTCGCTTTACTGTGCTTAAAAGGTCGCATGTAGGTCGTCAGAGAGAGAAAACTGATGTGGTAAGATTATTGTAGGAAAATTTATTTAAGAAAAAACACTAAAATCTAATAATTGACTTGAGAGTACATTAATGTAAAAGTTGGCTTGTTAATACATTAAATTGAACCACGTAGTTATAATTATATTTTGATTAAGAGTATTATGTAACCAAAATATCAACATAATTGTATGTCGTTATGAAATTTCATTGCTTTAATGAGATTGTGGAATATCTCAATAAACAAAGATTACATAATCTGATTTATGAAGCTTTAACTCTTCTCTATATATCGTACAAACCAAAAACACAAATTATCATTCACAATTGTAAATATTTTCTAATATTTCATTTCCAAATATTTCATTTTCTTTTAATTTAATTAAAAATTACATTATAAATATGTTTACTTTTAATTTTATCCACTAATAGTGTCGGTGGTGTAGGACAAATAAAATATGCTTTTACTTTATTGCCCTTACTTTAATGTCGATATATCCTTCTAGTAGTACATACGTACATGTTCAAAAAAAAAAGATACCAAAACGTTCTAATCACAATCAGTACAATTTAACATTCCAATATAATTTTTTGTTTTTTCACATTTCTTTCGTTGTCGATAACCCTAGCGTTTATGTGTTAGTCACCCGTTCGTCACTGAAAACTCCACTTCCTGTCCGACTTGCATGTGTTAAGCATTCCACCGACATTCACTTGCAGCTAGAGGCGGAGTCAAGACTCTAATTTATCAGGTGTACAAATTATTTGTTTACAGTATAAAAGGAAAAAAATATGAACTAAAAGGTACGATTTAAATTAAAGCGAATAAACAAAATAAGAAGACGCGTATTTCATTTGATATATTAATGGTTTAATTAAACAAAACATGTGTTTTTGTGACACAAAATTTCTAGACCAAATTCATTTAGGAAAAATCAAGATCGTTAACACAAATTTACACGGTTGACGACAAACATCCACTGAGTTTCCGAAAACCCGAGAAACCGCTAGGTCCACCTCTGTTTATATATGTCATACAAATTAATATTATAATCATGATAGTTGAGATAACTTCAAAAATGTAAAAGGTACAATATGAGTTGTCGACATTGTGGACGATGATCAATCAATACGAACATTTATCGTTTGATTTGTACGGATATTGAATACAATCTTAACCTATTACATTCTTTTCAATATAAAAGACCTTAAACTTATAAATATAATAAAATCATATTTGGCATCTCAAATATATTCCATCTTATCTATGGAAAATTATAAAATGTCAATATCGTTTTAGATGGAACTTGAGTGAATTTACTATCAGTTAACTTAAGAGAACTAAAGTTGTATTATTTTCTTTAAATAAATACAAGTAAAATCTCAAAGTTTAAGGGTATGTTTGTTAAACGCTTCAAGTTAAAACGTTGTTTTTAGTAGTATTTATAAGCTACTATCGTTTTCACTTACTAATTGTAACTATATAACTATGTTACTAAACATTTTAGAAACAAGTACACTATCTTACCTACTGCTTTCCACTACTGGTGTTACTGTTTATTGCTACTGTTATCTTCACCATCGATACTCTAAACAACCTTCGAACTCTATACAGCTTTTTAATTGTGTTGGAAGCTTCTAAAAGTCAAACGAGGCATGCTTATTTTTCTATAAACCTGACCAAAAAAAATTGTGTGATCCGATAATTAAGCTATTGTATTTTATTTTATCATACTACAAATCGTGTAAAACAAATGTGAGTTACTCGCACCCATGACAACCTTAAATCTTGAACTAATTATAATTTCTATAATGACATGGCCTGTCACAAAAGGTTTTGTCTGACGAGCAACTTTTAACTTTAAGTTTTTATTTTTAAAGAGTTATACTGAAAATAATACTTTGTTGTACCGGACCGGACATAAACTAATCATTTCAGTTCTGTCTTCGATCCAGTGTTTTGGACAAATTGATTTTCGATTTGATCTTGTTTTGGTCGATCCGGTCCGTTTTTCAAACCGTGATCAGTCCTACGCGAGACTAAAGGTTGAACACAAATTTTATCAATAACATGTACAATATGTAAATAACAAAAATCAGCCATGTGATTTGATGATAAGTATCGAAAGTGAGTGATACATGAGATGTCAAAAAGCAAAAAAAAGCTAGAAAATGACATAAATATCTATATGATTTTGTTTAATAAACAAAACTTGGCTTGTAATAAATCTTTCCATAATATAGATTTTTATGAATAATAATGGGACCTAAACTTGTAGTGTGATTAGTGTTTAGAGGCCCCATTTATCTAAAATAATTTGATGTCACAATTACTTAAACTAGTGGTATCATGTGTTTATTTTTTTATATTTTTTAGTTGATTAGAAATAGCTAAATGTAAATTATCATATGTTGTTGTTTATGATTGTTCGATTGGACACACGGACGAAAACATGACACAATTTGATCAGGTTTACGAAAAATTATACGAAAATGAGAAACACAATTTTTTTTTGGATCAGATGAATTTAAGAAAAAATCTAAGTTTTTTTTTTTACCAAAAATACACTACGCTGTAAAATTCTATAAATGTATGGGAACCTCCGGGACTCACCTTGGTTCTGTCCCTGATTAGACATATGGTATATTGATAACATGATGTTTGGAGATTCATGCAACTACAATAT
>BQNB010082507.1:0-21068 GCA_026074375.1 Tanacetum coccineum
CCAACATAAAAAAAAGATGTCAAGGGGTGATCCTACAATGTCCTCCGAGTATGAGCAATATCTCAAAACAGATTTTGTCTCGGGACTTCAGCCCAAGGACTTTGCATCTTATGATGTATTGAAGTTTTGGAAATCAAAGGAAAATCAGTTTCCTGTTCTATCCCGCATGGCCATGGATATATTAAGTGTCCAAGCTTCTTCGGTAGCATCTGAATCAGCATTTTCAACAAGTGGTGGGTTGTTGACAATCCGAAGAAGAAGACTAACTCCGGAGTCTTTAGAGATGTGCATGTGCTTGAAGGATCACTTAGACGCTCAGGAGCGTAAACAAAACACCTCTCCTCTTGAACTACCCTTAGACGTTGAAGAAGGTGTCTTTAATGATGAGGTGCAACAAAATGAAGCCACTCAACTTACCGCTCAAGAAATTGCGTTAGATGCTAGTAGCGATGGCTCTTTGTCTTCAGGAGAACGACGTCGTGAATCTATGATGAGCAGCGGAGCCGAAGATGACCAAACCGGAGAGGGAGGGTCTATGTCACATGGTTACACTTACTACTAGTATTGTGTTGTATTTCCTAATCTTTTGTTGTATTTCCTTTATGTATTTCCTTTATGTTGTATTTCGTTTATGTAATATTATGGTTTGTATTCAATAAAAGTTGAAGGTTAAGCAGTTTATAGTATAACAACACCAAAAATTAAAAAAAAAAAAAAAACCCGGTCAAACCGGTTTTAGTGGTTAACCGGAACCAAACCGGTTCCAAACCGGCAAACCGGTTTCGGCTCAACCCGGTAAGAAACCGGTTCCAAACCGGTTCAGGGTTTGGGCAAACCGGTTTCGGCTCCGTGTTGACCGAAACTGGTTCCTGTTTGACTCAAACCGAACTGATCTGGTTAACCGATTTGCGCACGTCTAAAAAAACACATTTTATGTTAATAATAATTTTTTTTACTAAAAATTTATGTAATTATTAATTTTTTTTTTAATAGTAAAATTCGGATTATTCGGGTCAACGCGAGAACCGAACCGAATTCGAATTCGGTTTTCGGTTCGGTTCGGTTGAATTCTAGTTCGGTTCGGTTCGGTTCGTTTTCGGGTTGACCCAAAAAAATTTAACCTAACCAAACTAATCGAATAACCCGATAACCGAACCGATCAACACCCCTAGTTATACAAGATTTTTTTTGGGCCTAATATCTCTACCAAAAATTGCATAAAATTTGGGCCTCAATTCTTTATACCGATTTTTTTTTGGGCCGGGTCTTCAAAAATTTGTATAGGGCTCATTTTTTATTTTGGTTTGGACTTTTATATAAATGGATTGAATTTGTTTTTGCTAAAAATGTGTTGAGTTTTGATATAACAAGCATGATTACCCGCGCGTTATTGCGGGGCGTTAATTTTTTTTTTTTTATAAGTGTAGGGTGGTTTATTTTGAAAAATTTTGGAATCATTTATTTGACGTGTGTTTTAAGTCGGTTTATTTGGGTCTTTGGTTGTATTTTTTGCGGGTTTGTTTTTTCGGTCTAATGTTTAATAGTTTGTTTTTTTTCTTATATGGGCTTATGTGTTGGGCCTCATGGTTAAAGGTTTTTTTTTTGTATATGAGGTTTTTTTTAATATAATTTTATGGGATTTCGGTAGATATGTGTTATATATTTTGGCTTATGGTTTTTGGTGTTTTTAAATATAGTCGTAAATGGCAAAAAAAGTTTATGTTAAATGGCAAAAAAGTATATGTAAATGGCATAAATATTGACTAAGTATAAAAAAGGAAAAAAAACACCCAAATGGGTCGGCCCAATTATCTGCGCGTCGCTGCGAGGCGTTAATTTTTTTTTTGGTAAGTGTAGGGCGGTTTATTTTGAATATTTTTGGAATCATTTATTTGACGTGTGTTTTAGGTCAGTTTATTTGGTTATTTGGTTGTATTTTTTGCGGATTTATTTTTTCGGTCTCATGTGTAATAGTTTGTTTTTTTTTCTTATATGGGCTTATGTGTTGGGCCTCATGTTTAAAGGGTTTTTTTTTTGTATGAGAGTTTTTTTTAATATAATTTTATGAGATTTCGGTAGATATGTGTTATATATTTTGGCTTATGTTTTTGGTGTTTTTAAATACAGTCGTAAATGGCAAAAAAATTTATGTTAAATGGCAAAAAAAATTATGTTAAATGGCAAAAAAAGTATATGTAAATGGCACAAATATTGACTAAGTATAAAAAAACCCCAAATGGGCCGGCCCAAACTAGGAGCCCCGAAAAAAGGCCACTATAGCATGCTAGTCAAAGTGACGTCGTTTTATTCCGTCTTGAGTGTGTGTGTGTGTGTGTGTATATATATATATATATATATATATTATGATTTTAATTGCGGGTTCGATAACTAGAAAGTGATTGAGATTTTAGGTTGAATTTTTGGGTTCGTGTTGGATATTAATTGGGTTCCTTTGTGTGATATCCTTTGTGCTTGTTTGTGATAAATCGACAAAATGGAATCAAAAGATATGATATCTTTATGTTTGAGAAAAGACGAGATAAAACTGCGATTATGTAGCAAATTGTGATTATCTACATATGATATCAGTAAGGATGGTTAAGAAAATGATAACGTTGTTGCCAGAGCTTCTCATGACAAAGACAACATTAATGAGGTATGATGGTCAAATAATGAATTGTTTGAAAATGTCTTTGCTCATAATCATGAAGTTGAGAAAACAAACAAGGATAAACAAGCGCTTAAAGAAGAAAATACTTTGTTAACCAAAGAACTTAAGATGTATAAGGAAAGGGTTCTGATTTTTAGAAACAAACCAGTCAACAAAACTGTTTTGAAAAAAGGATTATGATCAGTTGCAAATTCAAATTCTTGTTGAAAAATAGAAAATTGAAGATCTTGAAAAGAAAAAGCTAAGTTGCAAACTCAAATTTCATAAGAAATAAAAAGTTGGGTTGCCTCCCAATAAGCGTTTTTCTTTATTAACGAGTCTTCTAGCTAGACTCACAGTCACACTCCTTACGTGACTCCGTCTATACTGACATGTCTACGGGTGAGACATTCTTTCATATCCCTATCAATTCGGTATCCGAGTCCTAGATTTAAGCAATTCTTGTACGTCAACTTATAGGAATACCTAAGTCCGCTCATCAAATCTCATTGGCTAAGTACTAATATGGGTGGGACCTTACTCTATGAAAAAAAATTAAGCCTAGGTATCGTGCGAGGCATTCAAAAAATGTAAGTGTGAAAGATCCTAGTAAATAAAATCAAACCTTTAACACAGTCATATTCTAATTGAGTGATAGCTCTAAAGGGTCTTCCCATCACAACTTCTGACATATCGCTTACAATAAATTCCCTATGTCCTCTAATACTATGAAATCCGTAACATAGGTGAAACTTCCAACAAACACATAAACATCCCTACCAATAGCTACCAAGTTCCTTCATGTGCTTTTGAGTCCATCAACCATTATAGTGTTATAGGCTTTACGCCTAATAATGTTTATTGGCAAAAAGGGATCAAAATAAGCAACAAACTTCCTAAAACAAATCATACATTGGAATGCCAAGTCATCACCATCCATGCTATTAATTATCCTATTAAGGTAAAAAAATCCCGCATTCCCATACTTATTTTACTCATTAAGTACTTCACCATCATCCAACTCATCATCCGAATCCAAAAAGGGAGAAACAAGGGGTGTATTTATAGATTCATTATTGGATTCTAAGTCATCCATTTCAAGCACGTCAGGTGAGTCCATAAAATCATTAAACAATTGCTTAATAGGGACAGGTGATGGTATTTTATTTGTGTGTGATCGATATTCTTAAGACGAGAATTAATCATGGCTGAGATTACACGAAACTCATTGAGCTCTTGGGTAATCCTAGCGTGGAGGCCTTTTGGTGGGGCGGGTATAAATGGATTCGCGTTCTCCATAAAGAAGAATGGAATAGTCAAATGGAAATTACAAAACAAATGACACAAAGAAAAGATAGACTAAAAGAAAGCTAATTGACAAGAAAATAAAATCTCACTTGATAGGAATCTAGTGAGTAGACCTAAGCTAGATAGAATTCGAAACCTAGATTATTCCCTAGCAGCGGCGCCAAAAACTTGATGTGCGGGTGATTGCAAATCGAAGTTTTACAACCCTCCTAGGCATTGTAGCTAACCGTTGTAGTGTAGTATAGGCAAGACTCGGGGGAGTTTATTATCATTCTCTAGGGGAACAGTTTTGGTAGGCTCAAATTGTATGGTCACTAAGGTCTAGAGGTTGAGAGAAGAGTATTTTTTTATTTTTTTATTTTATAAAAGCAAGTACAATCTCGAGTTTGAAGAGGGTTTTGATTAAACTAATTAACTACTCCTTATTCTATACTAAGTCAGAAAAGTAAAGGTGATGAAAAACTGTTATGGTTAAGAAAATGTGTTTACCTACTCATGACTACTCCCTAATTATCTTCTCTTGTTTTATTACCCGTCGCCCTCGTAATGGAACGTGTAAGTATTTAATAAATTAAACACCTAACTCAGAATCAACCCAAATGGCAAGGTAATATGAAGACTGTTGCGTGAGTATCATTCAACCTAGTCACGTTTCCCTATACGTCTTCTCTATGCAATTAAGAAGTTAGTTTTCTAGAGCCTAACGCGCACATCATTAACAAGAAGCAATAATACAAGATAAATAACTAGGTTTCATGCAATCATAAGAAAACACAAATTAAATTTAGCCAAGCATGTTAATTGAAAGCGAAGAACAATTAATCAAACAATACATAGACATATTGAAGGATTAAAGAGATAAGCGAATTTCACTTCAATAAAACATGGAGTAATGATGAATAAAATAAGGTAAGAAACCCTAAAAATCGTCTAAGAACTGTTGCTACTAAGTATAAAATCATTCCTTAAAGTTTTCCGCACAAAACACAAAAACTAGGGTTTGTTTATATAGGATTTAAGTCGCGACGATGTCGCTTGTTAATTGCGACGCCGTCAACCCGTAGAATCTTCTTTGGGCTTCTTAATGTCGGCTACTCAGACGCCATCTCTTGATCACTTTGACACCGTCATAAGAATTTGTGACGCCGTCTCCACACACTGTATGCCAAATCTTGATCATCTTCGTGTAGAGTTGCAATCTTGTCCTGTTTCTTCCCAAATTGAGTCCAAGTTACGTGTATTTCCTCCAAATGCCTTCCAAATGCTAAAATGACAAAAATAAACGATTAAGCATGTATTTTGGGCATATTTTCTTTATTTTAGGGGTTAAATAACCCTGAAAAGTGTATAAAATGACACCTCGTCACTAAGTTGTATGATGCTTCATATCTTCATAGTTCAAAAAGTACGTACTAATGTTTGTGACACTAAGAAGATACTTGAGGATGCAACCAAGAGTCAATTAAAATTGAATGAAAAATTGAAAGATTCGATTGCCATTGAGAAAAAACAAAATTTTCTTCCAATTAATTATGGGGAATAAACGATCTTTATGAAACCTTTGTTCCACAAATCAAGCTATCTCTTGAACATAAAATATTTTTCAGAAGCTTCTACATCTACTGTAACTCCTACAAATGAAAGTAAATCAAATTTACCTCCTCTGAAAATGCCAAAACTAAGCAAAATACTTAAAAATTTTCATACGCTAGAACATGAAATTAATAAATTGCATACTCTTTTGAAAGCTAAAATTGCTTCGAACAGATAATTCTTTACAAATCGTGAGGATACAGTTTTAAACAGATTTTCTTATGATGAGGTGAAACCAATTCTTGATTACTTATATGCGATTGTTAAAGTTATTCAAACGGAGTTCCTAGAAGATGTTCAACTAATAATGAATGTATTTGATTCAATGGAAAGTGAGCTTGATGAAACATTGAAACAAAATTAGATTTTAGAAGATCGACTCTTGAAAGCAACTCTCACTCATGATATTGAAAGATGTGTTTTGATTCAAAGAATGATAATTTGAATGATGAGATTGAGAAAGTTAAGAGGGAATCCATAGATATCCAAGAGAATTCGTTAAAACGGATAAAGATTCTTGAGAATGATTTTCAAAGATGTCAAGCGCAAAGCATTAATTTTGAATTACAACTGCAACATGAAAAGAAACAAAGGACTATGAACAATCTTTGAAAAATATTTGTGAAAACTCTTGGATATTGAAAATGGAAAAGTTGGAGAATGAGAACGTGTCTTTGAAATTTCAAGTACAATCTTTGATTAAAGAACGAGAAAACGTTAAACTAGAATACCAAAAGCTTTTTGATTCCATAAAAAAGACACGGACTCAGACTCAAAGAGAGATAAATGAATTGATTGAGAGTGTCAATCAAAAGACATATGCATATGGAGATGTAAGATCACAGAATCAAGATCTTTTTATTATTATCTCAGAATTAAAAGCTAAGTTAAAAAAATGCTAAAAAAGGTAAGTCTGTGAATACTAAGTTTGACAAACCTTTAGTTTCTGACAAACTTCTTTGTGTCACACCGATTAATAAAAATGTTGTTCAAAAGAAAAAGTTTGTTCTGAAAACTGAGGAGAAACATGTTTTGACAAAACCAGTCACTTCACAGACTTCATCTAACAAAAAGAAACATGTTGTAAAAAACACCAATGTCATAGCACCATAGGTGTAGAAGATCAAAACTGGTGATAAACAAGAAGTGCACACACAAGCTAATAGGTGTATTTTAAATTTCACAGGACTGAAAGGTGTCAATAGTGTTAGAAGACCATCGACTAGAAGCTCATCGTCAAAGAATAGTGTCTTGTTAAACACTAAGAACCAAGCAGAAGTTGTAGAAGTTTCTGGTAGGACAAATAAAAAGACCAATGTTACATCTCGGATGAATGTTGTTAAAACAATAATTATGTAGCAAATGTTGATGTTAAAGATGCTCTTAAAGCAAAATTGATGTATTGTGTGTTTCTTGTAAGAAAAATGTGCTTACCCTATGTCATGATAAATGTCTTGCTAAATATAAGTTGCTTGTGAAATCTAATGTTAGAAGAGCCTTATTCACTACTCCTAGAACTGTGAAAACTAAGTCTGTAGATACTACTTCCATAGTAGTGACAACTAGGTTTGTTGTAGTTACTCCTTTAAGCGCAAAAAATAAGGTCTCTAGTGCATCACAATCAACTTCACTATTTATGAAAGATAAAACACTTAGTAATTACATGCGAACAAAAGCAAAAACCAGTAGGAAGTGGCAAAAGTGGTTAGAAAGACAACCTAGCTTTGGTTGGTCACCTAAGAGCGAAACTACTAGAACGCGTCCGAGTATTATAACGAGTAGAGATAATGTCGTGTCTTACTCTAACACACCGGTTCCTGTTAGAAAATAGGTAGCCAAACCGTCCACTCTTACATCTGTATTTTCTTCAAGTAATGCAGGTGATACAGATTGTAGTGTGGATTATTGATAGTGGATGCTCAAAGCACATGACTGGCAATCTTAGACTTTTGAGAAATTTCATAGAGAAATTCATGGGAACAGACCGCTTCGGGAATGACCACTTTGCAACAATCACATGCTACGGAGATTATGTACATGGCAAGGTCACCATATGTAATGTATATTACATTGAAGGCCTTGGACATAACCTCTTTTCAATAGGATAACTCCGTGACGGTGATTTAGAAGTTGCATTTTGTTCAAAAACATGCTACGTTCACAATCTGGAAGGAGATGATCTATTGACGGGTGCTCGTGATTCGAACTTATATACGATCTCCATTTCACATATGGCAACTTCTTCTCTCGTGTGTTTAATGTCCAAAGCTACATCAACGAAATCATGGTTATGGCACCGAAGACTTTCGCACCTGAATTTCGATACTATTAATCATCTCACCAAACAAGACTTAGTTGATGGACTTTTGAAGTTTAAATACGACAAAGATCATCTATGTTCCACATACGAGCAAGGAAAGAGCAAAAAATCTAGTCTCCAACCTAAATTGGTTCCTAGTACTCATTCTAAGTTGGCATTGATACACATGGGTTTGTGTGAGCCAATGAGGGTGGTGAGTATTAATGGAAAGAAGTATATTCTGGTTATTATTGATGATTACTCTTGCTACACGTGGGTGTACTTTCTTCATACAAAGGACGAGGCTTTAGACATGATCATGAAGTTCATTGCTCAGGTTCAATTGAATTTTAATGTTCAAATTCAGAAGATTCAATCTGACAATGGAACATAATTCCAAAATGCAACACTGAAGTCTCATTATGAAAACTTAGGCATTATGTAAAAATTCTCAATTGCAAGAACACCTCAACAAAACGGTGTTGTTGAACGACGAAACCGTACGCTTGTAAAGGCTGCCCGAACAATGCTCATCTTTTCAAAAGCACCATAATTTCTTTGGGCTGAAGTTATTTCCACTGCTCGTTTTACGCAAAAACCTTTCTTTGATTCATACACATTACAACAAGACTCTGTATGAGCTTCTTAGAGACAAAAAACCCAAAGTTCAATAGTTTCATGTGTTTGGATCCCTTTGTTATCCAACTAATGATTGTGAAGATCTTGGGAAAATGAAACCAAAAGCGAACATCAGTATCTTTATTGGTTATTCTGAATCATCAAGAGGGTTTTGGATTTATAACCGCAGAACACGCAAAATAATGGAAACCATCCATGTCAAGTTTGATGAGCTTACGAAAATGGCTTTTGAACATAACTGTTTGGAACCTGAGACTAATTGCTTTAACATTAAAGATTCATCATCATAATCAAATCAAACACCGTCGAAAGCAGATTTGGATGATTTGTTCATTTTTTTTTTAAATCTTTTGTTCTCTAGAACTTAAGCTCTTGATACCAATCTGTAACACCCCCATTTTCATATATCTCAGCGGAAGGGTCATTTGGGGTGCTACGTCATAATATAACAACTCAAGCATAGAAAACGACTCGAAAAGAGACGTTTTTAAATACATTCATTCGAAATAAAAGTTTACATCATAGGTCCCAAATTATTATATATTTATTATATTATATTTATATAGTTTAAAGGATTGTGATCAATTTTTGGCACCGCTGCCGGGGAGGTGTGTGCGATTATCAAGTTTACGTTTGAAGATTAGTGTTTGAAGACCCTTCCCCGTGAAGTTATCGCTTTTATTTGTGAATATTTTCAAGTAATCAAAAATACCAAAAAAATGGAAAAACAACAAAATCAACCGTTGTGTCACTTGTGATTTCGGCTCACCTTACAAGAGAGGTATAAGGAGGGTCGATTCTACGAACTTCGACCCAAAAGGAGAAGGTTTTTAAAACGCTTCGCGCTTACTGGTCAAGCGCGAACTCACCCCTTAAAACCTATCTATATATGACATAAATACACCAAGGGACGAAATCACGCGAGATCAAGAAAACCGGAAGCAGTATAGAGTGTTCCCGGGTCGTTATGTCCCAACGAGGCTGGAATGGAAAATCGAAGAACGATTGATGATTTGTGTTTGAATGTCACAGGGAATGATTTAGCACTAAAACTGATAATAATAAGCAAAAGCACATAAAAATAACAAGAGAATAAGCTGGAACAAGAATAAAAACTAGGAATGACAAAAACACTTTAACACTTTTACACTAAGGCACAAATAAGCTAATCTAAATCTAAATAAGCAAATGAAGCATGCAATTAAGCTAAATTAAACAAGAGAAACACAACAGTACTAACAATCAGTACCACCAGTATTAACTACCAGTACTAACTTAGAGTTAGTACTGCTAGTTATAAGTTAGTACTGTTAGCTAAAGGTTAGTACTGCTAGCCTTAACAAAACACAATTAAACAAGAAATAAGCAAATAAGCTAAAACAGAAGGTCACCTAACCTTAATAAGCACTTAGTAATAGGAATAAGCACTAGATTGCGCTGAAATAACAGATAAGCTAAAATGAACTACCAGTACTAACAGTTTTAACTGACAGTACTAACTTGGAGTTAGTACTGCTAGTGTTAGTTAGTACTGCTACCTTTGAAATCCAAGAAAATGAACTAGCAGTACTAACTTGGAGTTAGTACTGGTAGTGTTAAGTTAGTGCTGTTCCAAAAGTGAACCAGCAGTATTAACTTGAGGTTAGTACTGCTAGTTGAAAATACCCCTCGTTCCTAAAAATGAACTAGCAGTACTAACTTGGAGTTAGTACTGGTAGTGCGAAGTTAATGCTGTTCCAAAAAGTGAACTACCAGTATTAACTTAGAGTTAGTACTGGTAGTAGTGTAAAGTTTAGTATTGTTCTAAAAATGACACTAGCTAGTACTAACTTGGAGTTAGTACTACTTGTTCAATAAACAGCCTTTAAATTTCAAAAAATCACTTTTTATTTCAAAATTATTTAAAATACAGATTATCAAATACATAGTAAAAACTTATAAGAATTTTCAATCCATAATAAGCACTCAAATAAGCATGAATTAGTCTAGCAGTATAAACTTAAAACAAGCAGTTCTGCTGAAATAAGAATAATAGAAAAGAGAATACGACTTACAAAACCCTTGCTCTAAACAGGGTTAAACAATGAAGCTACAAGCTCTAGCTTGCATAAAGCAAGCTAGTGAGAGTCCATAAGCCCATCCAGAACTGGCTTATCATCCATAACATAAGCTGAGGTATATTTGAGAGTGATTGGTGTGATATTCTCTTAACTACTTAACTTTTTAAGTTCACTTAGTTAAAACAGTTTGTAAACAAGCTGTATTGAGAGCTTTTGAACATAAAACAACTCAATTCAGAAACATAACACTTGGGATTACAAAGTGACTTTAAAAACTCAAACTTGCATTAAAACTTGGAAATGTTACAAGCTGAAAGTAAAAACTGTAAACAACTGAAAATGAGCTAAGTAAGTTTAAAAACTAAAAACTAGATTCTAAGATAGATTTTTTTTTATATATGTGTCTCAAAGGCTTACAAGAAGCTCTATATATAGCCGAAGTATTGGACTTGCATCTTGTGCTTCTTTGGAGAGATAAAACCAAGTGTGCTAGTTGTGTGAGGAGAGACTAAAGCAAATCCCAGCCTTTGATTTCTTTTGAGCTTCTTTGGAAACAATCTCAGCCATCGAAGTGCTTTGGGAATGGAGAGGGATTGCCAACATGGACTTTATAAAGCTGGGGGGTTAGTAGGGTGGATGATGGAGTGTTGCAGGGGAAGTATGGGAGCAAAACAAGGTGCGGGCTGGTTTTGGTATTGGCGGGAGAAAAGTTATACAAGTTGGGTTGTGACAGAGAGAGGTTGAAGATGATTAAGGGGATGTTTGGTTTGTGTACAAGAAAGGCCCCTCCACATCTTTCTTCTCTTCATTTCCTTTTTCCCCTTTCTTTCTTTATTAAATGAACTTTTCCAAATTTGCATAATCAGCCCTTGTCTTTGTTTCCTTAATATAATTTAGGGGTTTGGCATTTTTGACCCCTTAAGTTATATTTTTCTTTGCTTTTTCTTCTCGGATTTGACTTGACTTTGATTGGGCTTCGTCTTCACACACTTTTCCATCTCGTGTCCTGTTTTGTCGCTTCTTGCTTGGTTTTTCGTCTTTTTGTGAGATATCCGTTCCTGCACAATACAAATGCAAACATACAAATACAATGCATTTTTGGTATGTTTTTATTCTTTTAAGTTTGTTTTAAATGGAAAATGGTATGTGTAATTAAACACATATCAAGTATCATGACATTGAACGTTACCATCTAATTATGTTGGGGTTCCCAACAAGGTATGCCTACTATATACCCTCGCTATGAGTGCATATTATTCTCTATACAACGCATCTGTTGTGTCATATTCCCGACACTTAATGATAGCCAATCGTCACGGATTGGAGGTGGCAGCCTCCATATAGTACTATTTCATGTATAAGCGTCTACCATTTCCTGGTAGTTAACAATTCATGATTTTCACAGGTCTTTTATCTAGCGAGTTAAGCTAACTTATAATAATAATCGAGGCAACTAGCATACAATCTCCCTTGTGTTCTATTTTAAAAACAAGCATGTTATCTCCCTCGCGGGTTTATAAAACAATTAAAGTGTAAAAATTCGAGGCTATGAACTCACTTAGTGATGTCGGATGAGAATATCGATGAATAAAAACTTCGGAAGTAGGCGCGTCAATCAACCAAGACCTATACAAATTGTAACGGGTCTTAGGTTTCTAGTCGATAAAAATTAACGAAAACTCATAAATTAAATAAGTATATGTATACATGTAGTTTATATGATGATCATGCTCTTGCAACATATTTATTTCACACTTAGAGTTTTCTAGGTTTTTAACTTGTTTTTATTAGCCATTTTACTAGTATTGTCTAAATTAGCTCAAAAAGCCCAATAGGCCCATTAAGCAAGCCCATTAAGTTATTATATTGATATTATTACTCAAAGATCAGGTCCTAGCCCATTAGTAAGGTCTATGTGGATTGGGCCTAAAGCTAATTCCAATAAGTCCATTTTGTTTCATTGGGCCTAGTGGTCCAATAAGGCCTTATGGCCCATTTAAGCTTGTAAATGACTCTTGTTATAAAATTTTGGGTTCTCGAGGTCGGGATACTTTTATTATCAGTATGTTAGCATTTTAAAACTCCCAAGAAGTGGGTCCTACCACCTCGGGTTTTAGTTACAAAAATCGTTTTACATGGTATAGTGTTTGGGTAGTAGTAAATTTTGTATACTTTTATGTTTACGAAAATAGTCATAATTTATAAACCGCAAATGGTATAATTGATATATTTATATCATTAGCTTCATATTTAAGTGCTTTACAAATCCAAAACCATTTTTGTACTTAGTTTAAGTATACTTATACATATGAACAATTTACTACATAAAGGTCAAGTTACAAATTCGGACTGAAATCTCACTTTCACCTAGATCTATACATGCATTATCATTTTTATTGATTGATCATCAAATATCATACATGTACATATACAATTGAAAATCAAAAGAAAACATAAACAAGAACTCATTAAACTTTTACCACAAGAAGTGTAGAAAATGATCAAATAATCAAAACAATAACAAAGCTTCAATCTTCATCTTGATCTTCACCCAAAATAATTTTTGACCATCATTTTCTTTACCCAATAGACCTTATAATAAATTTTATAATCTCAGCCCTAACTTGTATATAATCTTCTTGAATACTCCTTTAAATCACCTCCAAAATGCAAGGATTACACTAGGTATTCATGTCTACTAGTGTGCTTATTATTTTATCTTCAAATTTTTGTGGATTTGGTGTTTTTGTGATGAAGGTGGCGTCTAAATGGTGATGAGGGAGAGAAAAATGCTGATTTTTGGTTAGCAATATGACTAGTGTGTGCATGTGTTGGTAAAAGTTAGGCTTTTATGCATTTAGGAATAAGGTGCCAAGTGTTAAGGTCTTGAAGCCATATTGATCACCAAGGGGACACCTCACCCCTTAGTTGATCCGCCCCAATGGGGTTTAATATTAGTGGGTTGAGTTTAAAACTTGACCCACAATTTGTAAATGCCAGTATTATCAAAGTCTGATATTTAAAAATGTACGTTTTGTAGTCGTTTTTCGTAAAAAGTAAAAATAGTACGAGACGCGAAAAATAAAAACAAATGTAATAAAAACATTTCTACGGCATTTTGGAAATATAAACGTCGATGCTTAACGTAGGATTCGCCGGTTCTTTATAAACGTCTTGTAAATTACAAATGTAAGCCCTAATTTTCCCAGTTAGTCGTGAGTTCATATCTCAACATAAAAATGAAAATTATAATTAATACTCGAGAATAAAATAACGACCTGAAATTGACGGATTGTCACAGAATGGATGATTACGATTCCATAAGCACACCAATGGCCACTGCCATACTAGATGTTGATTTACATGGCACTCCAACTGATCAAACGAAATATCATAGCATGATCTGAGGGCTCATGTATCTCACAACTAGTAGACCCGACATTGCATTCGCCACCTTTGTATGTGCACGTTATCAAGTATGAACTACAATCAAACACCTCAAAGAGGTCAAGCGGATCTTTCGATACCTAAAACAGACTTATAACACGGGTCTGTGGTATCCGAAGGATTCGGGGTTTAAACTAATTGCATATTCAGATGTAGACCATGTAGGGTGCCATGATAACTACAAAAGCACATCGGGAGGCATACAATTTTTCGGTGAAAATTGGTGAGCTAGAGTTCAAAGAAGCAAGATTATACAGCGATGTCAATCGCGGAAGCTGAATATGTACCTTTATCCGCTTGTTGTGCTCAAGTCATTTGGATGAGAACACAACTTTTGGACTATGGATATCGATTCAACAAAATTCTGATGTATTGCGATTCAAAGAGCGCTATCGCTATCTCATACAATCCGGTTCAACACTCGCGTACAAAACATATCAATATCCATTTCCATTTCATCAAGGAACATGTTAAGCGAGGTACTATTAAATTGTAATTTGTTAGGACGGAATACCAATTAGCTGATCTATTTACCAAAGCTCTTCATAAGAAAATATTTGAGTACTTAGTTCGCCGAATTGGTATGCGATGTATGACTCCAACAATGTTGGACCGTCTGGCAAAACTATCTTCTTGAAAAGATCATTCATCAAAAACATGTAAATAAATTTTCAAAAACAAAATACGAAATTGAAAAAATCAAAACAGAAAAGATTTCCTTGATATTATTCAAAAATATAAAACCAAATAAAAAATAAAAATTCAAAAATTCAAAAATTCAAAAATACAAAAAGATATTTAAGCAATCACATGTCTTCTCATTTATATCAGATTCATGGTCTGTATTTTCTCAAAATAATCTTTGCATGCATAACCTGGGATCATGATCTGAGGGGAGTTATTCATATGATTAATGCTTTGTCATTGTTAAAACATGTGTTTGCAAATATTCCATGCGCGAAACCAAAAGAATGTTTTTACATCTTTATTCTTCAAAAATCACAAAGTCTTTAACAAGAAATGAAAAATAATAATCTCTCGAATAAAGTTTTGATAAAATCAGTGATTTATTCTTAATGGATATTTATTCGAGGGGGAGTTATAAAAGTTTTCGTGATTTACCGGGCTTTGAAAACAAAAAAAAAATCCATTTTGGGACTATCCATGTGAAGGGATCACACTCCAAGCGGGAGATTGTGAAAATTTTGGCTTAAAATAAATTCAATAAAACTAGAGAGACTGAAAATGAGAAAATGGAAACTAGGAAATTCGGTTTAAAAAACTACAGGGACGAAAACTACATAACATGGAAAGTCTCCATTTTGGTCAACCCTTGGTCAAACTGAAATTGAAGGGGTATAAAAGGTTTTTTAATTCCCATTTTTCATTTATTTTTTTCTCTCTGAATAACCATTTTCGGTTAAGATTTTTACATGATTTTTGTTTGAGTAAAATCAAGGTTTTCTATAACATCTTCAAGTGCAATCTTAATCCAAATGTAAGCCTAACATCTTGTGTATTATATGAATCGATTGTGTGATGTTCTAGTCAACCGAATTTCAAATTCGATTGATTTAAGGTTTATTGAATTTGGGGGTTTATGAAATTGAGTGTTTCTAAGTGATTATAATCAAGATTGCATGTGCTTAATTTTATGTAAATTCATCTTTGTGCTTGATTTGATAATTTTCGGTTGCTTATCTCATTTTCGGTTAAACATCAAGTTTCGATTGACATGTTATTAGGCTTATGGATAGATGTTATGGGCTTATAGAAAGCTTACTGAGTGCCTAAAAAGGCTTATTTGAGTTTATAGCTCGTTTTCAGTTACAAGTTTGATAAATGACATTTTTGGTTGAAGTGTTATATCATTTTCGGTTGAATAAACGCACAAACAGAAAAGGGCTTAACTTAGATTTCGAATAACATGGAATCAAGTCAATTTCAATTTTGGAGAATTAAAAAAGTCAATTTTCGGTTAAACTTGCTCAAATCCGGTTAATGACTACCAAAAATGATAATGAACCACATTATGGGCTTAACTGAAAATGAAATGGGCTAAGTTTTGGACTAGTAATGTATTGGACTTACATGCTTTAACTGAGTTTGTGGAATGATAAATATAGTTAAAACTTTGTTTTTTTATAAGGAATACCATTTTCTCTCGGGAATTTGTTAGAGATCTAACTTGTATCTGGTTCTGACCATTTTTCCATTTATAGAAATTCGTAGCAACTTGGTGACCATCCAGTTTCCATATAAGAATTCGATGAACTTTAGCTATGTTTTTCATTAAATGTGCTTATTAATGATCGTGATGATATGAATTAATATGTATGAAAAAACAAGAATAATGCTCGAATGTCTGTGAACGAATCAGTATCTCATGTTTCTTAAATAATAATGTCACAAGAGTTTTCAAAAAGGATTTAAAATCAAAATGCAAATATTTTATTGATTAAACAGCTCATGTCAAGTTCTTTTGTATTCAGTTGTGCTAATGGTCTAAGTTACATCCAGTTTTGACCGTTTTCTAGAATTTAGAATGTGGTAGCAGCTTACTGGCCTAATGGTATAAGTTGCATCCGGTTTCGGCAGTTTTCTAAAGGATACAATGTGGTAGCGGCTTAGTGACTATCCAATTGAAATATAAGAGAATTTTGTTCTATAGCTATATTGTTCATTTCAAAGTATTTGAAAACATAATCAAGTGATTTTTTGGTGAAATCTCATTTCTGTCAAGAAGTTGTAATTGTGTTGTCAAAAGTGGTACTCTTTCAGAAGAAGTTCTTGAGAATATGAATGATAACTTCTGAATTTTTCAAGACAGAGTATTATTCAAAATCAAAGTTTATCTTCATTGTTTTTGAAGGAGTATCATTACACAAAGCTTTATTGGTGAGGACACTCAAACAGAAAGAGAGATAAAAATCATACATGAAAAAGCAAATCAATGTATGTTCAAAAAAGAATTGCCATAACATACACAGTGAAAGAGACAAAAATGTTATATGAATGAATTGTTTTTGATCTAACACATTCTTGTAAACCATTCAGAATTCATCATGGCTCAACAACACCCACAACAAATCATTTCAAGAGATCTACTTGTTCCACCAAACAAGCAATACGGTTTGGCAGAGGCAAATAATAATATTGATCTTGTTAATCCATTATGTCCACCATCAAGCAAGATTCTTGGAAACATTCTCATACAACATCCATTATGCTTTGCATTGACTGCATTTGCTTCAGTTCCATGGATCTATATTCAGCAAATATGGCATACTCTCAGGTTGGATGATTCTAAGGAAATGTTCATATTCTTCACTGATACAAAGGAGTTCACGTTCTTGGTAGATGACTTTAGACATGTATTTCAATTACCTCAAGCTACTGACATCAACCATGCTGGATTTGTTGAACCTCCTACTTTCAAATCGATGCTTCCATTCTTCCTCAATGAACTTGGTTATGCTACATGAATTCGTCTTGCTAGACAATTTGCTACAAAGGACTTATCTCAACTATGGCAAACAAAAGGGAAAATTTTCTCCAGATGCTTAACTATAAGAGTGGCGGGTATTGATCAACTAGCATTTCAGATAATGCAGATACTCTACTGTTTTATTAACAATGTGCATGTAAATTATGTTTCACTAATCTCGGAAGTATTACACTATTCATACTTGCATCAAACAATAGTAATTTCTTACCTACGATTCACAAAGATCATCATTCATCACCTTATGACTGAGAATCCTGACATCCCAAAGAGGCTTAATGATAATTAAAACATAGTTGAAAATGATGAAGTTCTCAAATCAATTTTCAATTATGGGAAGAGCAAGGAACAATTAGGAATGTGGATTCCGGAGTGGATGTTGACAGAGGAGATGAAGCTTACTAGGCATTACCAATTTTAATGCTTGTGGAAACCGTAGAGGGGGGGGTGAATACGTTTCCTTTTAAAATCTTTAAATCTTTTGTATCAATTTTTCAATCACTCTCTGTCGGCGGTCCCATAAATATATGGGGGCCGCCTAGTACATTAGGGGCCGCCCTATTTAAGGGGACCGCCTCCAGAAGAGCTTTTCAGACTAGATCATTTGTATCAAATCATCAATCAAGTTTGACGCAATATGAGAAGTGTCGATAATGGATTTATAATAACTATCGCATATTCTACCAATATATCTACACTCATAATGTTTACTTACAAAGAGCTACACAACCATGACTAACACAACATACACAACAATTTACACAATCATAAGCACAATGCAAGTGTAAAAGTAAAGCGATAAATGTAAAGACATAAGTAAAGAGAAAGGTAAAAGAAAATGCAAACCGACACGATGATTTATAGTGGTTCGGTCACGAAGCTCCTCTTTGCCCTACTCTACTCCTCGAGTATCCAACTCAAGAGTTACTTCACTAATCAACAAGCTCCCTTTCGGCAGAGAAAACCTTATACCAATGCTTACATTATTTTCCGACACTAAGCTAGATGTCGAGTCCTAATCTTAACTAGAACCAATCTACCACTTCACCAATGTATTTTAAGTCCTAAAATACTAACCAACCCACAATCAACCCATCCAAATACATACATCATTTGGATCTACACACTACTAAAGATTGGAAGACATGGACTCGATCTATATGTAACAAATGTTACAAATGGACTAACTAGACTACATAACTTCGAATCTTGAAGATGACCGAAGATCTTCTCTTACGCTTGAGAAAAGGAGGAAATGATAGAAGATTTGATCACATTTAAACAAGATTAACCAAGTTGAATGATCAAAGATTTAGTGAGATCTAGAGAGAGAAAGAATTGAGAGAAAATCATACAAAAGGGTTGTGAAAATAGTTGGAGGTGACCCATTATTTATAGAAGCTGAAAAAAAATCCTGTCAGGAAACGGAGGTCCCAGATATAGTAGGGGCCGCCAGGGGGACCGCCGTATTTAAGGGGGCCGCCCCGACAGACGTTCCTATTTTTGTCTTCTTGTGGTGACAAACTTGTCTGGTGAAAGTGACACTTGTTTTGGGAGGAAAATGACCAGATTTGAATTTTGAAATAATTGCCACATTAAACATTTCTTTATAATTCAAAAATAATTTATGTAATTGATTTTTGAAAAATTGTTTTGTCACATTTATAAAAATATAAAGTTTTAAGACAAAAACTTATTTCTTTGATCATCCTACAAGTTTAATGTTTGTTTGTACATACCTTCTGTGATTTACGTCTGGTGCAAACAAACATTGGTGTTGATGCAGATTTGAGACGTCGAGAGATGTTGATGTATGTATGCATTGATGATTTGTGATTACGAGTAACTGGCGTACTTTACATTACGTATTACAAGTCACATGTTTGTCATCACCAAAACATAAAGTTGAGACTGAGGGATTTCTGACTGAGCTGGGAGCTTAAGTCGAGATGCAGGGAGGATTGATTCATGATCATGCAGTACAGTTAGAGGAGTTATCGCCTACTTTGTTTAAGAGGTACGATAGGGACATAGGAGAGTTATTTACTAGGTCGGGGCGGTTAGGGATGAGACTTTCTCCCAAAGGTACCGGTTTAGGAGTCTAGAGTACGAGCAGGAGAGAGTCGCGGTAACATTTGAAGCAATATGGAGACCAGTGTTAGCCCTGGAGTCATGGGGCAGGTCAGACGGATGCCTAGAGAGTAGCTCTGTGGCATGCCATCAATGATGTGTAGGGAGAGAATCAGGATTTACGGTTACAGCTTGCTGAGGAAAGACGTGCGCGATTAGAGTTGGCTGAGGTTGTCGACAGTATGAGGAGAAGACAGGAGCCCAGCGGAGATGTGTAGGGTATATGAGGTTTGGATTAGTAGTTTGTGTATATTGCTAAACAGGGTAGCATCGGTTAGTGTCGGTTATGATTATAAAAATTTCTTTTTGTATTGGTGGTTATAACGAATCATTCTAGTTATTAGGTGATTTGTATTGAAACCGTTTTGTACTAGTGAAGGAAAATTTTCTTTGATAATTCGTGGATAGCGGTAGTTTGTATTGTTTTGTGTTAGCTTAAGGGCGCAGTTTTGCCCGTGTGTGAGAGCCTTGCGATTGGTTGCTCGTGATAGAGAGGTTACCCACTTCCTTATTAGGACTTAGCGTACGGTGTAGTTAGTATATTCTGTAGGCTCGAAATATATTCGGGATGATCATTTTTATCGTCTTATTAGGAAGTCTAATAGGAAGGTAATGGACTGTGGATGGTCACGGGGAGTATTGGAAAGAGTTGTGGTGATCTGTTTGGAAACCTGATCATACTTTTGATTGTGTAAGCTTTTGAGAGGTATTTTGACCTACCTGTGTGAAGTGAGATTTAAGACACCCGTTGAGTAGGATTGATTTAGAAAAGTTTAAAGCGTGTAATGATGTGGTTTAGATTATGAAATGGCCTTCCTAGGAGGGTAGGGCCGGGATTGTTAACCAAGTAAGCTTCACTTAGGAATTTTGAGTGAGTAAGTGTTGGTATAGTAGAGTGTGAGTCGTGTTGTGTAGGACCTATACCCCGTGGGGTTAGTCCCATTGGTTTAATAATTAGAAAGATTTGGCAATGCCAATTTTAATAGATTTTTATCACGTCGAGGATGGGATCGTATTCCTAACACCCGACTGAGGCAGTGAGACCTAAGTTTGGGAAATTGTGAATATAAGAGATAATTGGAGAGGCTATCGTAGTGTTGTGAATGTATATGGATTGACTGTGAGAAAGTGTAAGATCGGACTATGTAAAGGCTTAGTCTTTAGAGGGATCGTAAGGAACCTCGCTTGAAAAGACTAAATCCTAATGATTGATGTGATTTCCTAAGGAACGGAATTTCCTGTTAGTGTTGTGAGTTGATGATTTGAGTTGAATTTTGGGGCGAAATCCCTTTAAGGGGGTGAGACTGTGATAACCGGTAATATTCTCAGGGTTAAGTATTATAAAATATTATAGTTTTGTTTGTTGAAGTCTTTCGATCTTGTCAGTTTTCCTGATGAAAGCCGAAACGTTGACTTATGTTGACTATTTTGCATAAA
>BQNB010082508.1:0-12886 GCA_026074375.1 Tanacetum coccineum
ATTTGTCTTAGTGCTTAATTGTTATAATTTGTAAATTTTAAAATTTTTAAAGGTAGATAATCAAATTAATCTTTGTCTTCAATTCAAATCATTGTCCGAACATCTAACGTGGTTTCAATTTCACAAGTCATTGGGGGATAACGACCCGGGAATCATACTTCCCGGTTTATATACGTATTATATTATATATATTTGTTAATATTTTCCTTTTCACCTTTGTCCTCAAGGGTAAATTGGTAATTTTCCATCATATTATATATTTTATTATTACGTATATATAGATTCTGACGAATCACCTTAGCCATTAGAACAAGTGCCATGTTCATTACAGTTGTGGGATCTGTAATATCTTTGAGATTTGGCATTGGTTGTTGCATGTAGTTCTGGTTGAATGATGGTTGTGGGTTATAGTTTTTGTTGGGTTGTGGTTGTTGCATGTAGGTACTTGATGATGGTTGATCTGGTTGAAACATTAGATAATTGAAAGGATTGTTGGAATCTGCCATGAGTGCCAAAGGATCATGTGTTTTTGCAAGTCGTTTAGCTCTTAGATCGTCTACCTCCTTTTGATTGTATTTCAAGAAATCATACAACTGAGTATAATCTGTTGTATGCAAGTCCTTTGTTTGATGAACAATGGTAACATGTCAACTTCATTCAGGTTGTAAGTTGTTTAGGAACTTGAGATTGCTGGCAATCTTTTCTGGAAAATGTTTGTTTCTCTTGAAATCATTCATCAACTTTGATAAACGATGATATTAAGACTCAATCGGTTCCCTATCAGTAGAAGTAAACATTTCCCATTCATTAAACAACTTAGCCTTTTTCTTTTGAATTCCAATATCAGAACCTTTCATCATTTGTTGAACACGTAACCAGATTTCCTGAGCAGTTTCATAACTATCAACAGCAGCATAGATGTCTTTAGGAAGACCAAGAAGAATAGTCTGAATGGATTGATCATCGGCTTCCACTTGTTTAAGCTCCTTCTCAGTGAGTTCATCATCTTTCTGTTCATGAAAGGTTTCATTGACAGGAACTTTACGATCTGCGTCACCTGGTGTAGGGGTCATTCATCTGACATATGGACCATTCATAATGGAATTGTAGATAAGCTTTCCATTTGGTCTACTCTTTGCATAACGAAGAAGCCGAGACGACCATGGAACATAGTTCTCTTTATTAAGCATGGGAGGACGGGTTTTGAAACCAGCAACATAAATGTCTTGTTGAGTCGACATTGCAAAAGTGATGTGAAAAGATATAAAAGGAACGCTTTAGTTATTGGTGAATTGTTGTTGTTGTGGATTTGATTCAATTAAGTATCACGGGATTATACTCGTCTTATGATCAAAACCGATATGAATTAACGGGGATTTTCACAAGATCACTAGATAAACGTGAATGATTTGATTCGGAATCAGCGGCGAACAATTCCAAAAATACTGAAAAGTGTCAATAAATCATAGAAAACGATGTTTTTGGGCTTCGAAAAATCCTTAACCAGCAAAACGTGGATATAACGTGATCCGTCACGTTTTTCTCTTTGATTTGAGAGTTCACGGGCCTTAAACGGACTTACGGATCAAAAGTTATGGCTGTTTTACTGAAACCCTTTTCTTCATAAAAAAAATTTTGTTCGGTCCAAAAAAAATTTTGCTCGTTCGATCCTTCAAAAAAAATTGCTCTCGTTCGATCCTCTAGTTCGGTCCTTCGCTAATTCGATCCTCTGGTTCGGTCCTACACTAGTTCGATCACCTAGTTCGGACCTACGCTAGTTCGATCCTCTGCTGGTTCGCTTTTTTATTTTTTTTTTTTTTTTTTTTGATCTTTTTTTTTTTTGTTGTATTTTTTTTTTCTTTTTTGGTCGACGCTAGTTCGGTCTACAACTGGTTCGATCGACGCTAGTTCGATACTTTGCTAGTTCGATCGACGCTAGATCGGTCTACTGCTAGTTCGATCGACGCTAGTTCGATACTTTGCTAGTTCGAACCTTTGTTGGTTCACTCGTTCGATCCTTCAAAAAAAAGTAACTCGTTCGATTGAAACAGAAATACACTCGATCGATCTCAAAATAGAATTTTTTGCTCGTTCGGTTGCGACACCCAGAACTCGTTCGATTCAAACAAGTAGTTGCTCGATTCTTTGCTTCTTTCCGACCTTGCGTTTTGCACAAACAACCACAACGAACTACAAGCACTAAACCACAAGGTTCTTGTACAAAAAAATTATAATGAAAGATATAATAGGGAAAAAAAATTCGAATAGAAAAAAAACACAAAAATTAATAAGCCGAAACAATAATCTCTAATAAGTTACCACAAACAAATCACATAACCCAACCTTGGCTCTTGATACCACTTGTTAGGATATCATTTCATCACCTCAAACACAAAAATAATGAAAATAGATTTTAGAGAGAGAAAGTAAAAAAAGAAAATGGTTACTTGTTCAACAAAAGAAAAATGAGAAGCAACACCCTCTCCACACTTGGAGAGGGCTTTAAATAGCTACAAGAGTGGACTATTCTTGTGGGCTTTGTGTTGGGCCGGTTCTTAATACAAATGGGCTTGAGCCCGACAACTAGGCCCAACTAGCTTAACTAAACTCCCGAAAACTACGTTTTCCTATACAAGGCTTGGGATTGTTTAATGACCATCACTTTACTAAATATCACGGCTAACAGTGTTACCCAAGGAATAAATCCCACCATCCAATCTTGAATTCCCATCATTCTTTTGATCACAGCCGTTGATTTGATGTGTGTTATCACTCGGATCGCCACCGTGGAATCTTTGAGAGGTGCACACACTCTTTCTGTGACTAGGGGGAGCGTCTTAGTTTGATGTTGACAGTTACCATAGTTGGGTAAATCGAGCTTTGGTTAAGTATTGGTAACGATGTTTGAACAGTAAAACCAAAACTCGCGCCCTTTTCTTCTGGTTTTAACTTTTGTTTGACTGGAGCTTTAAGGGTGTTGACTTGGGCTAGTATTTTGGATTCGGGTCTTATATTGGGCCTAAGGTTTAAATGTTTACTAGAAGTGATAGTTAACGATTGTTAATTGGAATTTAACAATCGTTAATTGTTGTTGTCTTTTTGTAGTAAAGGATTTAATGACCGTTAGTCCTTTTATGAATTAGGGACAAACGGTGTTATTTCTTTGATGGTTTTGGGATTTTTAGGCATTTCGGGCTTGTCTTGGGTTTCTTCCTTGATAAATGCACACTTTTGCCTCTGCTTTTCACGCTCTTTCATTCTCGTGTCCGGTTTCATCTTTTTTTGTTTGGCTGGTTTTGGGTCTTTTCGTCCAATATCCGTTCCCTGCACATGAATAACACAAAACACACAATATACAATATATTTTTGTCTATTTGTGGTCTTTTTAGCATAATATAGTGTACAAAAGGTATGTGTAAATTAGCACATACCAAACAGTGATGACGATAAAACACAATCAAATAATGAAAATGAATCGGATTCCAAACATGAAACTGATGAGAATGAATTGGGCTCAGAATCTGATCAAGAAGTAAATGAAGAAGATGAAGATGATGAAGAAGAAATGAAGGATGAACTTGTTAAGACCCCGTCCAACGAATCTGATGATGAAGATGAAATAAAGATCACTGATAAAGCAGAAGGTGATGAATATGAAGAGATGGATTTTATACTGTTCTGATGATGTGGATACACGGCTGAATGAACCAGTTGATACTGATAAAGAGTTTGTTCAAGAGGAGGGTACCAATGCTGCAATGACTAACGTTTAACATGGGAATGAAAATCTGGAGATCGTACAAGTCATAGAAGACGCTCATGTGACACTTTCTACTGTTCTATAGGAGATGATGGGTCCAGTTACAAGATCTTCTCACTCATCTGACTTGGCAGATAAATTCTTAAACTTTTCAGATATTCCCCATACGGATGCAAAAATTGTTTTCTCCTCAATGGTGTTCACGTCCATCTTTGAAGTACCAGCCAGAGACACTAAGTACTGTCATTGGTTTTTGGTTTTATCTCTGATTCTTCACCAGTATTCTCCTCATCTCCAACATCATGTCTATCCTTCAACGCCTTACTTACAACAATCCACATCCACACCACTACAAACAACTGAAGCTACAAATCCTCCATCTACACTTCCTGATTTCGCAGTTGTCTTCCAATTCAACAAGAGAGTCGCAACATTAGAAAAAGAAGTTGTTGAACTTAAAAAGGATCCTCTGCATACTCAAGTGACAGCTTTAGTTGATGATCATCTAGATACAAGGCTGGGTGCAACCAAAGAAGAATTCATGAACTTCCTTTCGGCATCACTCACTGCAAGGATCACAAAGCACATCAAGAATCAACTTCCACAGATTTTGCCAGAGGAAGTATCTAACTTTTCCCTCCAGTGATCCACAAGATGGTTCAAGAGTCACTTGAAGACATTGTTCTTGCTAAGGAGTCTTCTCAGCCATAATCTTCATTTGAGGCTGCTGCAATGCTTACAAAATTTGAGTTGAAGAAGATTCTGATCTACAAAATGGATAAAAGTGAATCATATCTTGCAGCTCCTGAACATATATATTGCTATGAAGGTTTGATAAAATCTTATGATCTCGACAAGACTATCTTATCCACTTATGGTAAGGTGTATTCATTGAAGAGAAGCCAAAAAGACAAAGATAAAGATGAAGACCCTTCCGCTGGATCGGACCAAGGGTTGAAGAAGAGGAAGGCTAGCAAGGATACAGAATCAACTAAAGGTCCTAAAGTTAAAGAATTACACAATCTGGCTATCAAAGGCACCCAAGTATCAATCAAAACTCATCTAGGGAAAGACCCGTTCAATCAGAGGACCCAGAGTTTAAGGTTGCTGATTCGGACATGCCCACAAGATCAAGAAGAGAACTGGGTAAGGAGAGGATAGGAACCCAGGAAAAGGTTGCATCTAAACGTAATTGGTTCACCAAACCTACACAACCTAAAGAACCTATTGATCCTGATTGGAATGTTGACAAGACTTCACAACAAGGACAAAATCAAAGCTGGTTAATGACTCTTGCATCATCTGCTGATAAACCGTCAAAGACCTTTGATGAATTGATGAGCACTCCAATAGACTTCTCTACATTCAGCATGGATCATGCATAAAATTCATTAATCTTACTCAGAAAAAACACTGTTAGGGACGTGTTTATCTCTTGTACTCTTACTTGCCCTGCAGTGTTCAGACTTCTCAACGGCACGCATTCCAATTATGCTGAGTTGGAATATGATTTTGAAGAATGTTACAAGGCTCTTTTAGAAAAACTTGATTAGGAAAATCTAGAATGCAGTGAATATCCATTTGATCTTACCAAATCCCTTCCTTTAGTTATGAGTAGAAATCGTTAAAAAGTACCTGTTGATTACTTCTTCAACAACGATCTCAAGTATCTGCAAGGAGGTATTTGCCTATGCTACACGACTTCTACTCACAAAGAAAAGGCTGCTAATATGATTTTCCAGCATTGAAGACATGGTTCCAAATATATGGGTTCTGTTAAAGTTGCTATGTAAAACTCTGCATTATAGGGAATCTCACATTGGAAAGAACAACGTAAGTCCTTCTATGGGTATACACGAGGCCTGTAATCAACACATGATGTATATTCTACGAAATGTATTCTAGCGGTAACTCAGGTCGAGGTAACGAGGAAACATAGGTATGGGTATCTGAAAGAGATTGTTGTAAGAAGAACCGACAACGACCTTTATAGATTCAAGGAAGGCGAGTTTCCACGTCTTCGTATCAATGACATTGAAGACATGCTTCTCCTTGTTGTTCATAATCGGCTTACAAATATCTTGAGATGTTTCCAACTTCGCAGTAGCATTAAGAATGTTCACTATAAGCTTGGTTATTTAGAAGCGAGTCAAAGATCTTCAACTCGGAGTTAAAAGTTACCAGAAAAAGATCAATGTCACCAAGCCACAAACTACCATATCCGGCATCAAGAAAAGAGACACATACACTCCATACCAAGACCCTTAAGGATTCATTTATGTCGACAACAATGGGAGAAACAGGTTGATGCGATCAGACAAACTTTACAAGTTCAGTGATAGGACATTAATTAGGCTTCAAACTTTGCTGGATGACATAACAAAGAATATCCAAATGGAGTACCTGCCAAAGAGAAGATGGAGTACATTGGAGAAGAAAAGAGCTAATATCATGATCAAGGCGATTGACAAGCAGTTGAAAGAAAGAAGGTTGATGAGGAGTCTCGAAAAGTTTGTTGGTGGAAGGCACTACGGAACTGACCTCCGGCTACTTCAACGAACAATATGACTTTGTCATATTGTGTTCGTCATCATAAGGTCATTTCGTATATTTTATAAACTTGTGAATATGTATATATGTAGTGTAGACTTAAAAAGTAGGCATATATAGTGTTTGAGTATGAATTTTCAAGAATTTCTTAGTAAATTCAAAAAATTTCAAATTATCATACTCAAACACCATATAATACCCTTATAATTTGAGGGGGAGCATTAAAAATGTTCCTAATGCGGCTTGTTAATAATTGGACATTCTTTCCCCAAAAGCAGTTATATTTGAATCAATTGATATCCAAAATATCAAGAGATTTAATATTTTTATAAGGGGAGAATATATGATTAAAATATATGGCTAATAATGTGATTTTTAAGATCTCAAGTGTACGCTTTCCCATATATGTTCTAAACTCTTTCGATTAATCGATGCACATATGAAGGGGGAGCAAATGGTTACGTGATTGGCTAAAATGTGGAAGTACCAAAGACCGACCATTTAAATTACTGTATTGGAGTTATAAGGTGGTTAAGTTTAGGTATCCATTCCCATGATCCAGCCAGAACCGGAGGGATCTACCCAGGGATATTCCACTAGATAGTGTAGAAGTCCTTAGGTATGAAAAAAGGAGTAAAGTGAGATTAAGGGAAAAGTGCCGACTGAGATGGAGCTAGTACTGGAACAAACCCAACAAGGTACTAGTTATGAAGTCTCGGTAAGCGCTGAAGGGGTTGAAGAATTAAAAAGAAAAGTTAAGATAAATGGTGAAAAGAAAGAAGCCCTTCTTATACTTAGGCAGAAACCGGGTCAATACATCTGCTGTCAAGAATCACAAAGATGATTGCTGACATTGAAGACTGACATCATGGACCCAGTGATGCAATGCACAACCCTCCCTAGCCACTCAGAATCTCTCAAAAGATTTATGTTTCATTTCTCACAGAGATTACATGCATTTCTATCAACTTTCTCACTCCGAGTTAGTTGGTATTGAAGAGGTGGCAGTCTGCTCCAGTTTCCGATCACTAAAACCAAAGTGCACTATTGAGTCTAGAACCAAGAGATCATCCATAAATCTCATTAGAACACTATCCAACTGTATTTGTTACTCACACATTGTGAAAAAAAGTAATAATGTAAGAGTCCTACGCATTATCCTTGTGATCTTGCCATAACATCAGAGTGATACAAAAGTAATCACAATGACGATGGAAATCCTGCTAGAGCCAACATCAAACAAGCTCTTGGTAGGTGACTTGTGAGATCCTATACGGATTGAACTTGTGATACTAGATATTGATTCGTCCAGCTTATGAATTGACGAATAAATTTTGAAAAAGATAAAACTGTTGGTGTGTCATAAAAATCATTTACATTTTGACACACCGACTGTTTTTCTAAACCGATTTTCAATCTTATGTCCATGGGAAGCCTCATAAGGGTATATGGACATAGGAAAGCTGAACATGAATTGACGGCTTAATCGGGAAGATAGTAACTTACCGGCTCACTCTTACCGTGCTGTCTGCTTTGAGATGCTCAGGTAATGAGAACGACTAGTGCAGCTGTGAAAACCTGTCAAAGAGATTCTTCAGATTTCTACCTGATCATAGGCAGTATTTATACTGAATAACGGGGACCGGTGGTTGTTACAACCGTATTCGATGAAGTAACAAAGCCACTTTCGTCCATACTAGTTGTTTTATACACTATCCTCTTTATGCAATTCCTGATGATGGTAGCAATTCCGTTGACACGTCAAATACAATACCAATGCCTCATACTCGAACGACATATATAAAGACATCATGAAAGCTTAAGTACATGTTTCAAGACTTATGCTACTCTGATACCGTACATCTATATTGAAGTGACGAAGTGTTAAACTTAAAGAACTTCAAGAAAGATGTATCATTAAAGCTTTCATGTTATCATATCAAGAAAAGTATGAGCATGTCAGTCCAAAGTCATAAGATCACAAGATGGCAAGATTGTAAGACGATGTAAAGAGATTATGCTTGGTTGATGATCTCAAGAAGTTCAAGATCACATTCATATCAAGTCAAAGATACAAGTCAAAGCCTAAAGTTAAAGATCACTACAACATATCACAAGTTAATAATTGAAGTTAAAGATTACGAGGTCAAGACTAAAGTCAAAGCATAGTTGTATTTTATTAATTTATAGTATACAAATGGTTGGAAGAAAAATTCTCTATATATTAATTAATATTTTATTAATTATTGTATACAATGCATGTATATCAAATGAACGGCCCAATTTGAAAGAAACCTTGAATTATTTTTTTTGCCACTAAACACAACTTCAAAAATTCAACCTTGTGATGCGGGGATCATACGAGCTTTTAAGATGCATTATCGTCGTCGATTTTATAGAAGTCTTTTGGAGGGTTATGAATTAGGGGTTCCAAATCCAGCAAAAATAAATGTATTAGATGCAATGAATCTTGCAATTTCAGCATGGACTATGGATGTTAGTGCAAATACAATTGCGAACTGCTTTCGTCATTGTAAACTTCGATCAACAGATAACATGACTTTTGAGAACTCAGATGAAGGTGGTGAAAGCACTCAAGAACTCTAGAATTTGATCAAAGAGTTGGGTTATCGCAATGCAATGGATGTCGAAATGTTCTGACACAACTCACTCCAGTAAGAAAAAATGTATTTGCACAGTTGTTGACTGATGAAAGAAATTATTTGAAAGCTTTAATGAATTAATAAAGATGATATCGATGAAGAAGATGATGAAAGTTCTACAATGGAACCCCCTTCGCGAAACGAAGCTATTAAAGCGGCAATCACATTGAACAATTTCTTGTTGAGCTATGAGAAAACAACACCAGAAGTTCTTACCATGCTAAGGAAAATTAGAGACGAGATTCAAGGGGAAATTGATTTCAACAAAAAACAAAAGACAATTGAGTCATTTTTCAAGAAACCTTCATAAATCATTCATGTAATATGCTATATATAAGGAATTATTAATTTATATTTTATATGGGGTCTAAAGAAATTATCAAAAATGTATTATCTTATAATTTTAGCGAATTATTAATTTAGCACCCTATCCCCGAGTCGGGACCGGCAAAAAATATTATCTTAGAGAGTTTATTAAATAATCGAGTATTAATTTATCGAGTTTCTACTGTATGCTAGTTTTAAGTTTTTTTTGTAAATGGGAGTGACCTCCCTTAGGGAAAGACTGTTAGGAATACAAAAAGTATCGGTCACTTCCAATATAGTTAGTCGTAGCTTGTAGTAAGTCGAATAGTTAAGATAGAAAGCTAACCGGGCTAAAGGCCCATGGAAAGCCTCTTATGAAGCCCATGGCCGGCCACTATCCATTGTATTTATACCCTCTCCACACATGGAGAAGGTGTTGAAAATTTTTTTTTATTTTTTTCATTTCTCACATATGTAATCTAATATTCTCTTCTTTGTTTCTCTCTCTAAGTGATCATCCAACCACCTCTTTCTCTCTCTCTAAAAACTCTAGATCGAATCCCATACTATATGTGTTAAGATATTTTATAGAGACCCACTTTTGTAAATCCGCAGTACCTCAAGAAAGTTCAGTCTAAAAAACCATATTGTATCATATACCATATAACAAAGATGATCTTGCAAACATATTTGCCCCTAATAGGGAAGAGACATTGACTCTTAAACAAGAGAGTAGATCAAAATTAAATAAGGATAAAGTTAAACCATATGATTACACAAAGCAAAACAGTCTTTATGAGATTTTCAAACCACCAATACGGGAATATCTTGATCAGTAGTATTACGCCAATGAAACTCAAAAGAAAATGCGGAGAAAATCGTTTGTTAAATATAAGCCTCACATTGCAAAAAACATACGTTTTCTACCTACTCAAAAATCTTTAAGCAATAGTAGACAAGCTTTTATGTGATGAAAAATAACTTAAATCATTTCAAAGAAATTGTTGATTTAGCTTGGGAAAAACATAAGCATAATCAATGGCGTCAACCAACTATTTAAGATATGACTGTGCTTTTGAAAAAACTTTTAACTCCACTTGCAACAAAATCAATTAATGATGGTTTTCAATTTAAACATGACCTTAAACACGAGATGTTTGCTGATGAGGTGTCATTTTATACACTATTTTGAGGTTATTTAACCCCCTAAATCATGCAAATATACCCAGATTATGTGTTTAATCGTTTATTTTTATGTTTTTAGCACTTGGATGGCATTTGGAGGAAAGACAAGTGACTTGGGCTCATTTGGAGAAGAAACGGACAAGACTACAACTCTACACCATTTATCTTGAAGAATTGTGCATACAAAGCGTGGAGACACGTCGCGAGTACTAACGACGACGTCAGGATTTTCAAAGTGACGGCATCATGGATTTGGCGATGGGCATCAGGACGTAGCCGACTTAAAGCGGCTCTAGAAGATTCTATTGGTTTCTGCTTATGTGATACGAATATTTATACGGCTAGAAATACATGAGCCTACGGGGTCACACATGTTATACATTTAGGTATCATTCTATTAATGTTAATAATAATAATATAATTGTAAAATTTATTATATTAATATTTCTTGATTTTGACGAATAAACACTAACGACATTAATTATTAATTAATTTAACTAACTAATAAGGCTTTTAATTAATAGGTAAATTAAATGTAATTAACCATAAATAGTTTAGAAAATGTCAAAAAGTCAAACCCCAAGGGTGTTTTTGCTTTTTCCACTGGCCTAGACCAATAAGGGGGGTTTGGATCGGGCTTTGAGCTATTTTTCCCTACAAGAATGTAATTATAGTATACCCTAAATTAATCCCTATAAAATAGATCATAGAGCTCCATAATTCTAATGCCCTTCCCTCGTCTTCTGTCTGTTTGATTGCAGGAAACAACCCAAAAGGGTTTTTTTTAGTTTCGATTTTATTAGTGTTTACATATTCGTTAATCAAGAACTAGCATTCAGGTGATACTGCTTGACGTGTAGTGTATGAACCGCGTGAAGGTTAGTTACTTTAGTAACTTGGAGTAGTTTTCGGTAAGCACGTTTATTACACACGTGTGTGTACTCAAAGAATCTTGCGTTCGACACTAGCTTGATTGCTAACGGTATGTTCTTATTTATGCTATATGAATAGATCCGCTGCGTAGCTCGTAGAATATTATGTGTAATATTATTTGTTATTAGATAACAATATCCAACAGTGACATCACGAGCCATATCATATAGCGTAGTAATTACCTTAAAAAAAACGTAAAATATATGTAAAATCCCGGTGCTTATATGAATGTGGTAATTGTTGCTTTTTTTAATGTGAAAAATATTTAGGAAATTAAATTTAGAGAAATCATCTTGCCTTAAATTGTCACATATATAAGGTAATATTATATAGTGGGATATATTTACCTGATTTATCTAAAAGGCTTAAATCCGCGGGTTTAATTTGCGTTTTTAGATTTTGCAATAATATTTTTGCCTTATTTATCCTGTATAAATTGTTAACCATGGATTACATTTTCATGTAAAACCCATGATTTATAAGCTTAAATATGCTAAAATGCATAAGAATTGTTTATGTGAAGTGATTTTAAATGCAAATAATGTTGGGAGACCTTTTGTTAAATAAATTGTGTAAATGATTTTGATTAGTATGATTAAATTTGGTAAATATGTTTTGCATGTTTTATATAATGGCGTTTATTTATATAACTATGCAAAAACGATTTTTAAAATTAATATGGACTAAACATACATGATTAAAATGCTTATTGTATCATGTATCGATATATACACTTTGCTAAATCATGGACTTTATATGTAAATTTTGTATTTTCTTGCAAACGTTTTATAACGCAGGGGTTTAGTGGTTTCCGTAAGGGAACCCGCGACGGAACAATGCAAGAATACACAAATTTTACACAAACAGTTTTAACAATGATTTTAGGTATGTCGTAGTCGTTACTAGGGTTTGATTATTTCCCGTGGGGAATTAACCCTATCTGTAGTAAGATCACTTATACTTAGAAATATTATAAATATGGCAACCCTAATTTTATAAATGGCATGTGATTTATAAAATGTAGGGATTTGAATAGAAAAGTTTTTTTTAACGAAAATGAAAATGTTTTAAAAATAACTAGTGTCATAAGGTTGTATGCATGCTTCCTTATACACAAAATTTTGTAACATGTTTTTATCAAACTCTACCCTTAAAATTAAGTTATTTGCCATCCAAGTATGAAATCACTTGAGTTGTATTTTTACTCTAAAATAGTTTTAGGTAAATTTGCAAAGCAAGGTAATATAACAATCGTATGGTCAGACATGAGACGATAAAATTACTGATTTTTGTATTGGACGACTTATATCGAGTATGATGTTCAGACCATCTACCCGAGGCATAAGATGGGGTTAAACATGCTACTTAACATTGTAATTCTGGATTATAATGCCTTGTGCCCCATAATGGCTAAGAGTTGCACATGTTGGCAATTATCACACACTGATTACCTTTTGAGTTTACCATTTCTAGTAGATCAACTGCATTA
>BQNB010082509.1:0-29310 GCA_026074375.1 Tanacetum coccineum
AACTCAATATGAGGCAGCATCGATGGATAAAACTCCTTAGTGATTAAAATTACGCAATTTGTTATCATCCGGGGAAAGCAAATGTTGTAGCAGATGCTTTGAGCTGAAAAGAAAGGATTGAACCATTACGAGTAAGAGCCTTAGTTATGACTATTGGCTTAGACCTTCTGTCACGAATCCTTAAGGCTTAGAAGGAAGCAGTTAAGACTGAAAACATTGAGGCCGAAGATATTGGTGGCATGTTAAAGAAGTTAGAAGCATGCGCTGATAGAACGATGTGTTTGGATAATAGAAGTTGGTTACCGTGTTACGGTGATACGAGATCTTTGATTATGCACGAATCACATAAGTCAAAGTATTCTATTCATCCAGGATCCGACAAAATATACCATGACCTGAAGATGTTATATTGGTGGCCAAACATGAAAGCGGACATCGCCACATACGTTAGCAAATGCCTGACTTGTGCTAAAGTTAAGGCTGACCATCAGAGGCCCTCTGGTTTATTGGTCCAACCCGACATACCAGAGTGGAAGTGGGAGAATATAACAATGGATTTCATCACCAAGCTACCCAAAACAGCAGCAGGATACGATTCTATTTGGGTCATTGTTGATCGTCTTACTAAGTCTGCACACTTTTTGCCGATGAAGGAGACGGGCTCAACAAAAAAATTATCAAGACTGTACATGAAGGAGATAGTAGCAAGACATGGTATACCGGTGTCAATCATCTCCGATCGTGATAGTCATTTCACCTTGAGAGTTTGGAAATCCTTGCATGAGGCATTAGGTACGCAGTTGAACCTGAGTACTGCCTATCACCCTCAGACCGATGGTCAGAGTGAGAGGACCATTCAAACATTAGAGGACATGCTAAGAGCTTGCGTGATTGACTTCGGGAATGGTTGGGATAGACACCTGCCCTTGGTAGAATTCTCGTACAATAACAATTATCACACGAGTATCAAAGCTGCACCGTTCGAAGCACTTTACAGTAGGAAGTGTCGTTCGCCCGTTTGTTGGGCTGAAGTTGGAGAAGCACAACTTACCGGACCGGAGATCATTCACGAGACTACAGAGAAGATTTTCAAGATTAGAGATCGCATGCAAGCTGCACGTGATCGACAAAAGAGCTATGCTGACAAGAGGCATAGGCCCCTTGAGTTCGAAGTTGGAGATAAGGTTATGATCAAGGTCGCACCCTGGAAGGGTGTGGTGCGATTCGGAAAACATGGAAAGTTGAACCCTCGTTATATTGGACCCTTTAGAATCATAGAAAGGATTGGTCCAGTAGCTTACCGTTTGGAATTACCTCAAGAACTTAGTCGAGTACACAACGTGTTTCACATTTGCAATCTAAAGAAGTGTTTATCTGATGACACACTCGTCATTCCTTTGGAAGAGATCCAACTCGATGACAAACTCAACTTCGTTGAAGAACCCGTAGAGATTATGGACCGCGAGGTCAAACAACTCAAGCGAAGCCGTATACCTATCATTAAAGTCCGTTGGAACGCACGTAGAGGCCCAGAGTACACTTGGGAACGCGAAGATCAATTCAAGGAGAAATACCCTCACCTATTCACAAACCCATGTTCTACCACGACGTCTTGATTTCGGGACGAAATCGCATAACATAGGGCGGATGTGACACCTCGGAAAAATGTAGAACTTTTGTTCCGTTATGCAAAGTATGTATCGCAAGCTATTTTAACAGTATCGTTATTTTTCCAATAAAAGCTACCTTTAAGCGATATACAATATTTTGCGCTAGTCAAGAGTTATGATAACGCGCATAAATCATCATTTTATTTCGGATCAAAAAGGGTACTTTAGAGATCGCGTAACAATAAAAATCATATTTTATTTTTACGCTACGCGAAACAACGTCGCACAACTATATTATTTATGAACTCATTCACACTTCAATGAACATAATATAAAGGAACCAATACATATACTTTACTAAATAAATAATACGACTTGACGTTCTTTTCCTAAAAACTCAAATGTGCGAATGCTATCTAAAGGTCAATCAGTGAAATTCAAAATGAGTGAGCTAGCACCATCATTTCACTTTTACATCTCATGTCCTACACCTTTTGAAAATACTCAACTGCTACGTCTTGTTCCATTTGCATTTCAAATTCAATTCAATCAATAGTGAGTATTCTTTCACAGTATTATAAAAAGAATGATCATTACAAATAGTATCATAAACAAATAGTATATATGAATTATATCATTCACATGCATAATCTCAGGTAACTAGTGTCACCTTGTAGTATAAATAGGCATTCATGCACGAGCTATACAATCACAACTAAAAACCTGAGAACAATAAGTAAATTGTACGAGTCAAATTCAAGCTCCGTTGAAAGCTCAAGCTAGGCGAACGTCGGGCTATAAAAGGGTGAAGCAAGAGAGATTCGAGTTCTTTCACTGCCACCATCTTTCTCGCTTGGACCATCGTAAGCTCCTTTCTATTCCTTGCTTAACGATTTTCATGCTATGTCGCATACCCTTATAGTCTCATTCACACAAGCCTCGACCTCGCATGATATTCACACGACTTATAACCAAAGCGTGCCTGATAGGTACGTGCACATACGAACACTTTAATCGTGGCATACATAAAATGCCAACATATAATAAATTTGTAAAAGAAGTATCACACATGAAATAACAACCTGAAACAGACCTTGTAAAAGCCACATTAACCTTGGTAAACCGGCCAAAGACCTCGACCATGCTTAGACTATATACGGCATATAATGAACTCATGCCTTATGCTTGCACACGCATGCTAAACCCATCGTAACACACATAAGATAACAATGTGTAGCAAAACCTGTAAATGGAATGTATAACAAAACATGTAACTAACATGCCGTAATGTGCTGGCAATAAAGAGACCAAACACACCTGAAACTTACTATTTTAACTCGTTAAGGGCTAGCAAACCATTAGGGTTTCACATAAAATAGTGGGGAAAACCCCCATATGGTAGCTGCAATGTGCAGCGGGGCGTAACCACGAGACCCAAGGCAAACCACAACCAAGTTTTACTCACGGTGGGTGCTTCATTGGCGCTGTAAGAACGTGCACGCGGTGCGTGTCATTTCAAACCCAAAACCCTTTTTACCTGTGTCACATGTTAGCAAGCATAGGACGAGTTAAAGATCTACCGTTGTGATTATGTTGCTTGAGACGGGAGATAGCTAGCATCTCGAAATATAGTCCTCAAGGTGTTAACCACCTAATACACACGCACGCTTAAATCCATACAAAGAAAACCAAATACCTTCATGTGGTTGCGTCTGTTTGCTTAACCAGGGAAGGCAAAACAGTGAGTATAAACTCACTGTTGTGCGTGTGATGAGTAAGTAAAGGGAAACAAGAAAAGGGTGTAACCTGTATACTTCATGTACCCATATACACATGTGATAATATGCGTAAGTAGAAGCAAATAACACCATTAAACAAGTAAACGAGTTTACCCCGGCATGTATAGTTTAGTTGACACCAAAAATAAACTCAAGTCTATTCAGGGTTTTTAATCCATTGATTTTAAAGCACATATGACTTAAATTGCAAATTTTGAAAGTAGGGAATATTAAATACACGTAAAATAAATTTTACTAAAATTATTTTACGTTCGCATAAATGGGCACATAAAATGGGATAGTTAAGAAAGATTTAGGTGACGATAAAAAATGGTACGAAGGAGGATAATAATATACATAAACTCAATAGTTGATAAATAATAAGTTATATTATTAAAAACTTAAACTGCATTATTTTAACAATATGATCATGTGATCGTAAGCACATAAGTACATCAAATTATGTATAAATACTTATATATGCGTATTCGTGTACCATCCCTAGAGCCAACGGTTCAATCAGCACTTTGAAAGCGTACAAACGTTAACTCCTAAACGACAATACCCTTTTGACCAATTGCATAGTCTACTGCATACATTAATTTTTGAACGTAAAACTCAGGACATTGCAGTTAATTATTTAGGTGTCTAACTGAGTTACTTTGACGTGCATTGAGCCACTATTTGTTTCAGACGATTAACCAACAAGGTGAGTTTTCATAGCCCCTACTCTACTGTTTTGAATCATCTTTTGGGGTGAGAACATTACTTATTTCAAACGTATGAATACAAGTACAATTACTCATTACTGATTTGTCTAAGTCCCGATTTAACCCAAGTTGCTAATTGCCCGATTTATCATGAACCGTCAATCTTTGTGAGCGCGAATGTTATTGATAGATCTATCGGGATTGACAATCCCTGTTTGTCTTGGACTGACATTAGTCAAGGAAAACATAGTTTCATTTGAGTCAGATTACGGGTGTCCCGGGTTAGACACCTGCAAGGGCATTCATTTATTATTGGTATATGTTAACGCTTCGGTGTCATGAGCTTAGACATGAATGCGCAATTTATATGACGTTGTATCTGTTATATTGTCATTATTAGGGTGAAATCTTTTGATTCATAGACTACTACATTTTCTGCTTAATCAAAACTATGAAACTCACCAACTTTTTGTTGACACTTTAGGAACAAGATTTCTCAGGTATTAAGAACGAAGATGCTATATGAAGTCTCATGCATTGCAGTTATTTTTCCGTTATCTGAAGATCACCTGTACTATTTAAAACAATGTTGTATTGTCTATTTTATGCTTCCGCTGAATGTTTAAACAGTTTATTATTTCCTAATTTCAAGTGGATCCGTTTCTCTAAAACGTCTACATTCAGGAGGTCGTTTCTGTATTGCTTAGAAGTATGATAATCATGAAGTCACACTCTCTCGGTTGCCATTATACTCTGATATTTTGGGGGTGTGGACCAATTTTATTATTTTGTCTTTTTGTCGGATTTCTAAGAAAGTAGTTTTTAGTAAAATATTCTAAGTAGTATAATTTTATAAACTTTCGGCATGACCTGTTCGTTTATAAAATGTTTTCCAAGGTCTTAGACCTCATTTTTCAAACACTTTTCTCAAATAATTCAAATTCCGACAAATGCCAAAATTAACGTTTTTGACAAAATTCTTACCAAACACGTTTCTAAATGACTATTTAAACTATTTTGAACTTCTATAACCAAAAATCTGTTTTACACGTTCAAGTTGACTAGTTTTCACTTATTGGGCCTTAAGGCCCGATACTAGTTTAAAATCTTTAGTTTAGTATTTAGTCTATAATAGGCCCAATAATAAGTTTACTAGTTAGCCCAATAACATAAAATTCAATAATATTAATAAATCAAAAATAACAAGGTCCAATAAGCAAAGTAGCAAGTCAACGAGATAAGTCGTGTAGTCAAATAAGCCATTAGCCGTGAGCTTAATTGTAACACCCTCAAAAATGGGTCGCAGCGGAAATGTGTCAGGGGCATTACTTCATAATACAACAGCTCAGGATACAAGAGACGACCTTAATGTGTCTTTTTTTTTTCAGTTTGAAAGTAATCTCGTTGATTTTCTTGAAATTGATATAATATTTGTCCCATAATTGCATCATAATGAAAAGCTTAAAAGTAATACAACGAGATTTGGTCATTTGTATGTAAGAAGAAATCCATGAATGAAACCTTATCAAATTTAGACTCCAATGCAACTTCATGTAAGCCAAGCATCTATTCACATGAGAAAAAACATGCTTAAAAGTGTCTACATTCAAAGTTAATGAGTCATAGAGTTTTTGTAAGTATAAATGTTATATGTTGGAATCCAAGAATTTTTAAGGTTTGTATGATTATTTAAATCTTTTATTATCTCGCCAAAAATGTAAGAGTAAATGTAGAACCAAAAGACTTTAGTGTTTATTGCTTCGCCGCAATATAATGAAACATGTTCAGAATTTAGTAATATTCAATAAGTAGTATGGACAGTGAAATCGTAATTTTCCAAAATGTATGGGTCTACTTATATCCGATATAGTAACTAATAACAATAAATATTTACTGTGGCTAAGCTCATGACATTGAAAGGCTCGATCATTATGTATGCAATTTAATGCAAATAAAGGCCCGTGTAGATGTTCAAACCCGTAAACATCCAAATTGCTCCGACATGTATGCATTCGTGTTTCAGTACTGTCGAAACTAGTGAGAGCTACTCACCCGAACAGGGATGTCAATCCCAAATAGATCTATTTATACACTCGCGCTTCCTCAACCGGTCCTCCGGTCAAGAATTTAACAGTTCATGATAATGGGCAATGGTGGGTTATGTTACTTAGGCACATGTAAACAGGAGATGATAACCGAAAACACTTGTGTCCAATAAAAATTAACCATTGTATTCGTAAATAGCTTTGAGTACTTAAATCCATAAGTAGAAAAGAGTGTGATATAAATCAAGTAATTGAGTTTGTAATGAGTATGTAAACAATTTCGTAAACGTGTATGCAAATGAGTATGTGACAAAGTATGAAACCAAGTTTGTAATCAACCATGTAATTGTGTTTGTAATGAATTGCAAAATCAAGTATGTAAACCAAGTGTGTAGAATAGTATGTAAAAGATATTGTAAACGAATATGTAAACAAGTTGTATTGAGCATGTATTCTCCCCCGAGATTTGTAAAGTAAATGTAAAACAAGTGAAAGAGGGGCTATAAACTCACCGTAAGTGAATGATTGATTATCTAATTCAAATAAGTGAATCGTCTCGGCAATCCGAATGCAACCTAATTAATTATAGGCCGTATGAGTATAATGTATTATATATAAATAAAGCATCACATGTTATATAGTCACACCACCACCTAATAGTTTTTATTAAATCTTTAAAAGTTAAATTAATAATTAACCCGTACTTTGTTAAATAAAAGTATATGTACTTGTACTCGTCAAGAAAAAAAAGTTATTTTTATTTACCAATGTATCATTTGTAAAAATATATGATTTAATGTTTTTTTATTAATTTCATAATGATATTTCATTATTAATTTAATTGTTTTATAAAAATAATGTATAAAAGTAAAAATAGTGCGCGTGATTTTAAAACCTCATATCTTTATCGTTTTAACTCCGATTTATACGTTTCTTATGTCCACGACTTCGTATTAAGAAAATCTATCAAAATATCATATCTATAAAAATTAAACCTCTGATGAACAGTAACAATTACTGTTCATAACAGTTCTTAAAAACTGTTTTTATGTAATTAATTATATGTAACTTATAAAATACGTAACTTGTTCATTTTAATTCCGTTTCTCAAGTTTCTTATGTCCACGACTTCGTATTAAGAAAATCTATCAGAATATCATATTTATAAAAATCTAACCTCTGATGAACAGTAACATTTACTGTTCATGACAGTTCACAAAAACTGTTTTTATATAATTAGTTATATATAACTTAATAAATACGTAACTTGTTCGTTTTAATTCCGTTTCTCGAGTTTCTTATGTCCTCGGATTCGTCATAAAAATTACTATGTTTATAAAATATTAATTTTTATAAATCAGATCTGAAACAGTAGGTATGTTTATAAAATAACTTTTATAAAATCACTTTTATACATTTAATTTACGTAAACTTGGAAATGTCATATCTTCTTCGTTATAAATCCGTTTTGCGAGTTTCTTACATGCTTACGATCGTCATGAAATGTATTATTTAAAAAAAATATAAAATAATTTTTCCCAGGTACTGTTTGCTACAGTAACTTCGAACTGTTTTATAACTTTTAATTAACTTGTTTTTATGTATTAATAACTTATGTAAATTATCACAAGTCCTCTCATTTGTAAAATACACATCTTATATATATATATATATAAATTAAATTATTTAAGCTTCGAAAATACTTCATAATCACAAAAATAAATCTAGGTGATGTTTAACATATATAACAAGCATGTACACCTAAGATAATGGATGAATAGAAATGAAATACTTTAAATAGACCTTATGGAAGATGAGTAAGAAGATGAACACAAGATAAAAATCTTAGTAAGGCTTCCAAAATCAAAACCCTAATCAAGAAAATCCTAAATATGTTTTCTTGATTAATCCTTGTTAAACCCAAATCCAATCTTGCAAACCTATTGAGGTGTCTTAAATATACTTAGAATGAACCTTAGTGTGCTTGGAATGCTTTAGAAATCAAACAATTATGAAACCCTAGCTCACTATTTTGAGACGTGGGTTTTGGGTTATGGATGGGAGGGAATTTTGTGCTTGGAGAGTTATTTAGTTTATTGTAAATGAATACTAGATGCTTGGCTTTCCATATATAGTGTGTAAGAAACCCTAAACAACCTTAAAATGAAACCATGGGATGAAGGTGGTTTAAGGTACAAATGCAAAGGAGCTCTCCTCCTCCCTATGCAAACTCATGGCTTAAAGGATGGGGAGGGTACATTGACAAGCCAATTTATGGAGAAATGGTATAAGAGTGTACTTGTGTAAGGCTCATCACATGTAAAGGTAAGTGTTTAATGAGTTAAAGGATTTTATTCATGTGTATAAACCCATATCCGGCCTAAAGGAGTTATAACATGATAAAATGAATTAATTTTTGTGTATTGGGTATACAAGTGGGTATTTGTTTGAGTATAGGTGGGTATTGGTGTTTCCAGGTATGCCTAAACGTATTTTATTGTGAAACGTAAGCGTTTTATGTAACCAATAAAAATAAATTATGAAACGTTATAAATTATACTCCTTATAATCATATAACACTTGCTTGATGTAAACTTTAACTTGTTTGGTGCCCATTTACGTTGAATGTTGATTTTTAGTTTACGCGATTTAACTATAAGATAATAATTAAAAGTGAACGCGTAAAACTCTAAAAATAAATATTGATAATAATTGAGTCGGGAAATGACCTAAAATAACAGATTGTTACATGTAAGTTATGCCTAGCAGCATTAACTTTCAACTAGCAGTAGTAAGTAACCCAACAGTAATAACTCAGCAGTAAGTTAAGCCTAGCAGCATTAATTTACAACCAGCAATAGTAAGTTATGCCTAGCAGCATTAACTTACAACCAATAGTAGTAAGTTATGCCTAGCAGCATTAATTTTGAATTACAAGCATTAACTCCAATTCCTCTCTAATTAGCTTTTTCATCATCAAATTAATATTTTAGCTCACAAAATCTCTCTGTCTGTTTTTGATTTCTCTTAATTCTTTTAGCTCACAATTCTCTCTGTCTATTTTTTCTTTCTCTCAGTTCTTTTAGCTCACAATTCTCTCTGTCCATTTTTGCTTTCTCTTAATTCTTTTAGCTCACAATTCTCTCTGTCTGTTTTTACTTTCTCTCAATTCTTTTAGCTCATAAAATCACTCTTCTGTTTTATCACACAACTCTCTTTATGTTTTTTTCACTCACAAATTCTTAATTCTTTTTAACTCACCAAATCAATCTGTTCTGTGGTTTTTTATCACACTCCACTTTCTGTTTTTATTCTTACAACTCTATCAGTCCTTTTTACCTCACAATTTTCATAATCGAGACTTAAAGATAACAGTCCAATACTGGCAATTTAGATATTGAAATCTACTTCCATCAAAAGCTTTTGTAAGAAAAGATTAGCAATCATTCTTGTCATTATGAATCTGATCATTTTGAATTTAGCTTTCTTTTTCATTGGAATCTCTGATAAAGTGATGTCTAATCTCAATGTGCTTTGCTTTTGAATGAAAAACAAGATTCTTAACTATGCATATAGTACTCTCATTATCAATATAGATCTTTGTAAGCATAAAGTGTTAGCCTCAATTTTATTGAGTCAATAAAGGAAGCTCGTTCCCGTGTTCAAGACCTCACTTCGGGGGAGATTGTTAGCCTCAATTTATTGAGTCGAACAAGGAAGTTAGGTCACTCTACGATGGAGCTTCGGTCTTTAATTAGTTAATGTTGTAATAGTATAATATCGGGAATCAGGCTCGATAGTTAATCTAATATTGTATATGTTTCGGGTTTAATCCCAAGCAAAACCCGAGCCCGGGTCCTAGTTAAATATCCCGCGCGTCATTTAACGCGACGGGGTATATAAACTCTTTTCTATTTAGAAAAGATAAGTAGTTCAAAATATCTAATAATATCTTTTCTCTTTTTTTCTCTCTCAATTCTCTCTCTAGTTTCTCTCTAGAACAACTCTCTCTTTCTCATTTCTAGTTCCGATTTCGTAATCGATTGTATGAAGTGAAGTGTTATCGGGATCCTACAATTGGCATCAGAGCTACGTGTGGATTCATGGTTGATTCGTGTGGTTCAACAAGATCAAATTCGTGGTCAAAAAATAAGTCAATAGAAGGGGGAAGATTGTTAGTCCTAAAATATGGTGACTAATCCGGAATTACATTTATCATTTATAGTTGGGTCGGGTTAGTTTAGCTAGTCGATATCGGGACTATAAATACTCCCTCCATATCCATGAAGGGGTATGAGTTCCAATTGTAAAACGTGTGAGTGTGTGTGTGGATCCTTTTTCTCCTATTAAACCACCACACATACACAACACTCCTACCTCTTCTTTTCTCATCTCTTCTCTTTCTCATTTAATAATATGATACTTTACTTTTCCATTTTACCAGCTCCTGATCATTGATCAAAGGGTTAATCTATACTACAATTGGTCATCAAGCTACGTGTGAGATTCGTGGATGAATGTCTGTGTGTTTCAATCAAGATCAAATTCGTGGTCAAAAAGAAGTTAATAGAAAATAATGCAAACCCAATTTTTGTGGCTTAGGATGTGTGAATGTTAAGTTATCAGCAAGATCTAGGCATACTGTAGCTAATTGTGCAAGAGAAATCAAGTTAAAAGGTCAAAAAGGGTGATTATAAGGCGATTTTTGGTAAAAAAAATCGTATTTTTCTAGGCTGCGTTTTGACTAAAAGAAGGGTGTTCTTCGTTGCGTTTTGACAATCTTCATGTTGCGTTTTGGTCATTGCGTTTTGATTATTGAAGACTGCGTTTTGTCTTCATGTTGCGTTTTGACAATCTTCATGTTGCGTTTTGGTCATTGCGTTTTGATTATTGAAGACTGTATTTTGGTCACTGCGTTTTGGTCACTGCGTTTTGCCTAATTGAAGACCCTTATTGCGTTTTGCCTAGGGGAGACTCTGTCCATTTCATTTCTTGGTTGGGTTTTGTCTAAAGACACTGCGTTTTGTCCATTGAAAACCCTTGTTTTGAAAACCTAATTTCTCGAAAAAAATTTGGGCATATGACCGACTTTATTGACTTTGATCATATGACCGACTTTGGGCATATGACCGACTTTGTTGGGCATAAAACCCTTGTAAGGTCGATCCGCGCATCTGGTGGGCATGTGACCGACTTTGGGCATATGACCGAATTTGGGAATATTATAATCAAAACAATACACAAACAAACACCACAATCAAGAATCGAGACTCAAAGACACAATCACCCATAACAACACACCACATAACAACAACACTTAATTCCCCAAAACGATCCTAAAAAAGATCCACTTAAATGATCAAAAGGCTAGAGATCGATATGATGGACATGTTGATCACGAGTTGATTTGTTATCCCTTTATTTGCAATTGAAGTTTGGATTTCACAAAGCGTCTACTTATTTCATCATCGTGACTTCTTCTAATTTTCTATCGATGATGACTTGCTAAACTTACACAGTTTATGATTAAGACTTGGATATTAGTTTCCAGAAGTCAAGGGGTGGTTGGATGAAGACCTGGATAACTATCACTTAAAGGAGTTACGTTGTAGTACTCAGTGTCACACGCGATTTACATGTGGATTCTCTCAGAGGTGTTGTACTATCTTTATACTTGTGGAGTAAAATGGTAACTTATAAGATTCTTTTCTGCACCGTTCTTCAATCAACAATCTGGAGCAAGCTTAAGGTAACAAATTTTGGGGATTTTACTTCAGTTTCATGTTGGTATTCGGGTTTACTTCAACCCATGTTGTCCATGACCAAATCCGACATGAATACGAGGTTGGTTAATTTAAACAGAGAGTTTAAAGGTTGAGATGTAATCAGCACTTCTCACGGGTATTTTTGTGCTATTCCAAGACAAAGATACTTCACAGTCTAAGCAAAATCTTCAAAGTTCTTCGATGACATTCATTCACAAGATTTGTGCTTATGACAAGAACTTCTCGAGTATATGGACGTACACGACAATGATGCTTCCGAGAGTTCCAACCATCATGGGGAAAATGTTGCATCCCTGGACTTTAAATGACTTAGATGTTACATTTCAAACTTCCAAGGGGGAAGTTTGTTAGCCCTAAAAATGTTTAGTATGGTTTGTGAAGTATTCTACAAACGTAAGAAGAATAGTTGCTGATTTCTCGCATGCACCCCGAACAAAAATAAAAGGTAGAAAAAAAAAATACTAAAAAAAAAAAAAAAAATAAAAGAAAAGAAAAAATAAATGTAGAAAAGAAAATAAGAAAAAAAAAAAAAAAAAAAAAAAAAAAAAAAAAAAAAAAAAAAAAAAGTAAAAAAAAAAAAAAAAAATAAAAAAAAAATAAAAAAAAAAAAAGGGAGATATTCACAAACCTTAAATGACAAGAAGCAGTGGTATAGTATGGTATTGTTGGTGATTGACTTCTACAAAATTCGCTGTGCCTTAGATGACAAGATAAGAAGATTGACAAGCTACATCAATGTTTCAGAATCTGCTTAAGATAAGGATGTTGGTTTGGGGGGAAGCTGATTCAGAAACTTCGACAGAAAGAAGTCTATGAAGAAAGCTTTTCAAGACATGCTGCATTAATTGGGGGGAAGTTAATCCAACTCATGCATACTACAATGGTTTCTGTACAAGTAAAGACACTGAAGATCCAAGATGGAGTACAAAGTTCTTGTGGCGTTTTGATTTTTTGGTTGCGTTTTAGGTTCAATGCTTTTTAGATTTGCAGGTTGCTTAGTGTGGTTATGAAGAAATTTCACTGCCGTTATGAAGAAATTTCATTGCGTTTAGACCAAATTTCATTTGCGTTTTACCATATTAACATTCGTTTTGAGCATTGCGTTTTGACCATTGCGTTTTGACCATTGCGTTTTGACCATTGCGTTTTGACCATTGCGTTTTGACCATTGCGTTTTGACCATTGCGTTTTGACCATTGCGTTTTGAGCATTGCGTTTTGACCAAATCTCAACCACTGCGTTTTGATAAATTTCATTGCGTTTTGACCAAATCTCAACCACTGCGTTTTGGTGTCATTGCGTTTTGGTGTCATTGCGTTTTGTGTGAAGAAAAGGGTTTCAGTAAAACAGCCATAACTTTTGATCCGTAAGTCCGTTTCAGGCCCGTGACCTCTCAAATCAAAGAGAAAAACAAGACGGATCACATCGTTATCATGCTTTAGCTGGTTAAGGACGTTTCGAGGCCCAAAACCCTCGTTTACTATGATTTATTGACATTTTTCAGTTTTTTTGGAATTTGTGTTACACCTGTTTTTGTTCTAGCTCACGGCCCATCTGTATTTTTGGCCCGTTTCAGTTTGTGAGCCTATTTAAAACAAAACAGCTATAACCTAGCCAGAAAATTAACTTTTTGTTAATACAATTAAATCTAATTGGCCGCTGATTCCGAAGTCAAACTCATTCACGGTTTTCTATTGATTTTGTGTAAAATCCTTTAAGTCATTTATCAGTTATAATCATAACGTGTAAAATCCCGTGAACTTAATTGCTTACACAACCACAACCTCAATCACTCATATCCACTTAAGATCCAACAAATCTTTATACACTTTAACACACATTTAAAATGGTGAGACGAAAGATACCTTATTCTCGAGTCAGATTCATAAATAACAACAAAATGCAACTAATTCAAGACAAAACAAAAGAAAGTGCATGGAATCTTTTCACGACTTCATCACACTCAGTGTTCTTATAAACAACGAATTAAAAAGGAAGTCTAACGAGGAGGAGATTACAAACGTGCATTTGCAACACTCTTTGGTCAAGATCTAGAGACTTACACTGGCCATGTTCCTGTCATTGGATCAACTACAAAGCAACTTGACAAACGAATAATTCAATAGATTTGGATCCATGTCTGTTTTAAATTACTCCAGACACAGTTTCAGATGTTCATACAAGTCACGGTTTTAATAGGATGATGAATATGTTGACATGTGACATGCAATACATTCTACAATACACTCGACTCGAATTCTAGAATTCCATAGACAACTTTATCCAACACATTTAATCCTGTTAAAAAGTCGGATGATGTGAAAGAGCACACATAAAATGGTGTAAGACAGCAGCGGTGAATGAAAGACTGATGCAGACGCAGAGAAAAGGTTGATCGATCAAGCATTGATGCGATTTTAGTTATCATTGAAAGCAATAGGACAGAATCAAAAGAGCAGGATACAAGCAGCAGATCAGGGAATGATGCACATGTTGATGATGCAGATATCAGACCCATATATAATGAAGAGCCAATGGCTGAGGTACAAACGACTGCTGAAATCAATATCTTTTACTAACAGTGACATCACATACTGAGCAACCTGAATTCATTAATGAAGGAGAGGTTGACCAGAATGCTGAACAATGTCATGACACATGTCCTTTGCCTGCTAAATTAACTGATGACAAGACAATTGAACTCTCAGATCAATCACTCGAGTTTGAAAATGTTTGTCTCAAAAAGATCGTCGCCCAGTTTCAAAAATATTTTGGAAAACTCAAAGCACATTGTATCAATCTTGAACTACAATATACAAAATGGAAAACAATGTTTTAAAATCAGGGCAACAAAGTCAATTTTTGAAATAAAAGGTAATGACGCCAAAGGTTAAAATGACATCGATTGTAATTTTGAACCAATAAACATCGAATTGGAACATAGTGTGCTAAAATATCGCAGAGAATAGAGGCAGTTCCATAAAGAAAATAGAGCTCTTGAAACATGACTTACAAAGATCTTTTTAATTCTATCAAAAGGACACGAGTTCAGACCAAAAACCAAATGACTCTTTATTGGAACAACTGAACAAAAATCTTAATGAAAAGCAGTATGTACTAGCTATATTCAGAAAAAGGGGATTTGCAATTGCAGCATTAAAAATTGAGGTTAAGAAACTAACAGGAAATAGTGTGCATACTAAGTTTTGCAAGCCACATTCTGGGAAACCGTTGGACAACCCACGCAAAAACCAATCCGTTGATTAGACTAACCGACTGCGATTTAGTCTGAAAGACCTAGAATTCAAAACCATCAGTTGTGCCTCCCAAGTTGATGTGAACAACGACTTGTCAAAACCAGTCACTACACATCATTTGCCTAAGGGAAGAGAATTTGCCCCTGACAAAACCTCATCACATGGATATGCACCAAGCTCAATCTAGTATAGCTCAAACGGCAGTTTGTTCATAGATCACTACCTAGAGGAAGCTTATATAAAATGACACATAAAACTCTAGAATACCTAGAAAATTTTTCTGACTCTAAACATTTGGTTGCTCTACATGTCAGAAATGAGTCTTTAATGACAATCATGACCTGTGTATTAAAATTCCTGAAAGAATATCCACTCGCGTGCTAAGGTTCCATCCAATAAGACAAAAAACATAAACAAACCGTAGAGCAAATCATGTTGCAACGAAACCAAACAGACAAGATCACCAAAAGGACATAGTTTTTTCAATAAATAAAGAATCCCACAGTGCAGAGAAAACAACAAGTCCTAGATCTTATCTTATGGTGGGAACCAAATGTAGAATTCTCAAGACTTTTGTCTTTAGAATGGGTTCCACCAGTAAAGACTCATTCGTCCTCAATCATAACAAAGGTTAAAAGTGAAACCCCCAATATGGTTCAAATGCAAATATCCATAACCAATGTGAAAGCAGAACAAGCTCTTAATGTTCATTGCAGTACTCTCTTAAGGTACAGTACATCATTCTATCCTATGAGAAGGACTTAGATTTGGTATCGAAAAGAAAGATACTCTCAGAAAAACAGGGCTACAAGGAAAATTGATCTGAATGTGCAAATTGACATTTAACACGGCAGTTCAAGCCTCGGTCGTCAACGATAAATGGCGTCTGCTGAAAATAACACTTCAGGCCCCGTTCCTCAATGTTCAAATGACGATTGAACAACGCAGTTCAAGCCTCGTTCTTTATCAAATGACTTCTTATCATAAACCGTTCATAACTCTAAATACAAGACCCAAAAACAAAGAAAAAAAACAAAAAAAAAAAAAAAAAAACCCAGCAATAAACAGTCAAGTTCAAAGCTGGTTCCAAAAGTGTCCTTAAAGCAAACAAGACACTACATCACACAAGAGTTGGAATTACAATTCCACATCACAATAGCAAATAGACGAGGACAACAGGTAATATATACAAATACAAAATCTGAAAAATAGAAAATTTCCAAAAGAATCTTCTCGACATGTCTCTTGTGAATCGAAAACATTTACGTGCTATAGAATGTCGATTAATCAATGACACGGGATTGTAAAAATGAAGTTCGAGCGAAGATTCAAAAAGTTTCAAACATAGTCAATTTCTAATTTCTAAATTACTTATGTGGCAAATGTTCAGTACCAACTCCGGACTTCAAAATAAAGGTAAGGTTTATAACTTTACTCGCAAAACTAAAAAAAGAAAAAAAAAAAAAAAATAAAAAAAATTTAACGTTTCTCGGATCTGAGCAGTTCTATACATGAACATTCAATGTTTTGTACTTAAAGATAAAGGATAGTGTACATTTCAGTGCGCTACCCATTACCGTTAGAATAGAAGTCCCTCTAAACATCTGGTTTTCAAAAAGTTTGAACATGATTTTTCAGAATTCTCCATGACAAATTCATAATCTTTCAAAATTATGTGTTCAACACTCCATCCCCTCACAATTGTTTTCAAAAGACGATAACAATTTTTTATTGGTCCTATTCTTGAGGGGGAGTTTTTCGAAAAACATCGTTATAATGTTTATTGGATACATCATAATACACCATTTCTTATGTATTCCAAAACTATTATCAAAATGTTCCAACCATTCCATGGCTAAAGAATAATTTTCCTCTCACAGAATTTTTAAGACATATTTTTAATCACAAGGTATTTCAAAAACTAAGTGTTTATTAAATAAAAAAATGGGAGAAAATGTAATTAAAAAATGATCTAATCGAACTTAATTTGCTGAAGAAAAGTTTTATGGTTCTGATCTATACCGCAACAACATCTTAATTTCACACGAATCTAGAAGTCATAAGGTTGGTTATGTTAAGGAAAAAAAACATCCTAATGAACCAACCATAAATAAAAACCGGAGGACTACCCCCAAGGATAATCAAAGTTAGAAATAGCAATCTTTAGGTATGATTGGAGATGAATGAGTAAGGGAATAATGCCGACTAAGATTGAGTTAACACTAGAACAATCACAACAAGGTGTTAGTAATGACGTCTTGGTAAGCATTGAAGGCGTTGAAGAATGAAAAAGAAATGTATGGATAAAGGGCATAAAGAAAGAACCCTCACACCAACTTAAGGCATAAACCTGGTGTCAATACAAATGCTGTCAGAATCACAAGATGATTGTCTGACTATTGAAAATGACATCATTGACCCAGAGAATGCCAATGCACAACCCTACCTACCATTCGGGTTTCTCCTCAACAGAAACTTGTCTCATTTTGTCACGAGATACACACGTTATCTATTGACATTCATTCCAAGACGTTGATATTGAGGGTAATATGTGGCAATAGCTCCAGCCTCTGAGAACATAAACCAAAGAATGCACTAATCGAGTCTAGAGCCAAGAGATCAATCAAAATCTCGTTAGGACACATTCCATTTCAAACACTTGTTGAACATCATTAGGTTCACAAGCTGTTATCAAGAGTCCTACGCAATATCATTGTGATATTTGCCAGAACATCCGAGTGATACTAATGTATTCACAATGAAGATGGAAATCCTGCTTGAGCCAACATCAAACAAGCTCTTGGTAGGTGACTTGTGAGATTCTATATGAATCAAACTTGTGAACAACTTATATCGATATGGTCCATTAAAGTGAAATGACGGTTGATGAATTTAGGATAAAAACATTAAACACTCCGATTTGTTAATCAAAAACTCTTAAACGAGTGACACGTCGATTGATTTTTAAATCAATTTTTCTTCGTTATCAACTAACGTAAACGCTGCAGGTCAAAGGGTAACTCAACCTCAATCCCATTCAATGCTCACAATCTACAAAGACATACAAACTAGAAGCACAAGATTTAAAAGACAAAGACTTCCGCAAACCCTGATTTGAAGCTTCAAGTATAATGCAAAATATAGCATGTTGGTTAAAGACATCAGATCGCAAGATGGCAAAGACGATAAAGACAATGGACAACGGCTCCAAATTCAAGAATCAGCAGAGCATGAAGGAACAAGCAACAACAGCTAACAGAAGACAAAGACCAAGAACACTCCCCCGAAGGTGGCCCCCCCCTTAAATGACAAAAAGCCATCTCAACAATCTCCATGAAGGAGTGTACATCAATTGAACTCACTCGGGGGAGATAGTTATACCTCAATTTTATTGATTCAATTAAAGGACGCTCGTTCCCGTGTTTAAGACCCACATCAGGGGAGAATGTTAGCCTCAATTTATGAGTCGAACAAGGAAGTTCGTCACTCTACGATTGTCTTTGTAGTCTTTAATTAGTTAATGTTGTAATAGTATAATAATCGGTATCGGGCTCGAAAGTAAAATCATAATATTGTATATTGTTATGGGGTTTAATCCCAAGCAAAACCCGAGCTCGGGTCCTAGTTAAATATCCCGCGCGTCACTTTTAAGTGTCGGGGGTATATAAGGAACTTTTCCACTTGGAAAAGTAAGTTGTTCATTTTTAAAATAATTCACCTTTTCTCTTTTCTCTCTCATTTCTCTCTCTTCTTTCTCTCTCTAGAACAACTCTCTCTTTCTCATTTCTAGTTCCGATTTCGTGATCGATTGTATGAAGTGAAGTGTTATCGGGATCCTACATAAAGTTATACCCATAATCAAGCAATTGATTTTGAATCCAAAGCACTTGGCCACAGCAACTTGAAGCAGCTACATATTCAGCCTCTGTTGTGGAACTAGCAACTACAGTCTGCTTCTTGCATTACACCCAAGGAATTGACAACCTCCTATTGTGGACTTCCTATCCAAGCTTGCTCTAGCATAATCACTATTTGAGTATGCTACCAAATCAAAAGGTGAATCTTTTGGATACCACAAGCCTAATTTAGGTTGACCTTTTAAGTACCTAAAGATTCTTTTCACAGCATGAAGATGTGACACTTTTGGGTTGACTTGGCATCTTGCACAGGCACACACTGCAAACATAATATTAGGTCTTAAAGAAGTAAGATACATCAGTGAACCAATCATTGATCTATATAAATGAACATCTACTTCTTCACCATCTTCATCCTTGAGCAAAGGCTTTTGAGTTTCCATAGGTGTGCTTGCTGTCTTGACATCAATAAAACCAAATTTCTTCAAAATCTCAGTCACATACTTGTCTTGACTGATAAAAATCCCATCCTCCTTTTGCTTTACTTGCAGTCCTAAGAAGAATGTGAGTTCACCCATAGAACTCATCTGAAACTTCTTATGCATCATCTTCTCAAACTCTGTGCATAATGACTTCTTTGTAGAGCCAAATATGATATCATCTACATATACTTGAATTAACAGAATATCACCTTTGTCCCTTCTGATAAACAAAGTCTTGTCTATCTTACCTCTCTAAAACCTATTGTCTAACAAATAAGTTAACAAGGTTTCATACCAAGCTCTGGGAGCTTGATGCAATCCATAAAGTGCCTTTTCTACTTTGTATACTCTGTCAGGAAAGTCTGGATCTTCAAATCCTGATGGTTGACAAACATAGACTTCCTCTTCAATCTTACCATAAAGAAAAGCACTCTTGACATCCATCTAGTACACCACAAAGTCTTTAAATGAGGCATAGGCTAAGAATAGCCTAATTACTTCAATTCTGGCAACAGGGGAAAAGACTTCATCATAGTCAATCCCTTCTTCTTGTGTGTACCCTTGAGCAACTAATCTTGCTTTGTTCTTTATCACAATGCCTCTTTCATCCTTCTTGTTCATATAAACCTATTTAGTCCCAATAGCCCTTTTTCCATTTGGTAAATCCACTAAGGTCCAAACTTCTTGTAACTTGAATTGTAGATGCTCTTCCTGCATAGCCTCTATCCAGCTTAGATCCTTAAATGCATGAATTACCTCTTTGGGTTCTTCTTGTGATAAAAAGCAAGCAAACAAGCAAATTTGAAAGTCTTTATGGTTTGTTCTTTGCTGAATTTAACTAAACAAACCATGTTCTTCCAAATTCTTTGTCATTCTTCTTGTTTGAGGTGCAGAATTCAATTCCTCCAAAAATTTTGTTCAACTGGATTATCTTTATTGTACTCTTTTAGTGGAATAGAACTACAGGCATAAATGCAATCTAAATTGTTCATGTCCACCCTCTGACAACACCTTCATCATCATCTGAATGAACAATATCTTCCAATTCAGGCATATTTAGATCATCTAGAAGTTCAATGCTTGATTTTGCATCAACAACATTAACTTCTATGCCATCAACATTAATAGTTGAACTAACAACACTAACATTGTGTCGCTGTTCCATCACTACAGTATTATCCAAACATTGGGTAAGTGCTGCTCAACATTATCATCCTTCCATGATCATTACTTTCTCCTCTTTTACTGACACCATCAACCCATCTTTTCACCTTACATGAAGTTTGTGATCCAGCATCAGGAGAACTCTTTGAACATTAAGAGAATAGTAGATCAGCAGGCCACAATGGTAGCAATATGTAATCTTTGCCAGGTACTATCTCCATACTAGCTTTACCTATATCATCACATGCTTTTGTACCTGCATTACCATTAGACTGATTTCCTGTAACAATTGTTCTTATAATTCATATGACTTAGTTAGTTTCATTCAATATCCAAAAAGCCACTTTGGTCACGTCCTGCAATAATTAGTTATTCTCACAAAACTAAACATGCAAGTTTCTCTTTCAATTATTCTAGTTCTACTGATGAATACTCTCAATGCTTTACTATTGATTGAGTACCCACAAAGTGAATCCTTCTCAGCCTTACTATCAAACTTGCCTAAGTGAATCTATGTATTGAAATAGTAACAATATACCCAAACGGCTTCAAATTAATGCTAGATTTTTGCCAAAAAAAAGTTCATAAGGGCTCTTTGTTAATAGGCTTAATTACTAATACCCAATTTTGCACATAGCAATTATAAATTAAGTGCTTCATCCTAAAAATAGAAAGGTAGCCTAACATGCACATCCATCACAAGAAGCAACACCACTAAGATCTACATTCTAGGTTTCATACAATCATAAATAAACACAATAGAAGGTTTAGCCAATCATATTAAAGATAAAGTAAGAGCATAGATAGATCAAACAACACATAGACATATTGAATGATTAAATAAACCTTGCTTGATTAAAACATGAGTTGGAGGAAGTACAATATGGGTTTTAGGCCCTAAAATCGTCCCTAACAGCTGCTAAACGAACTAGGGTTCGTACCCTCTTTTTATTCTAAAGTTACACACTCAAAACCTTAAATTCGGGTTTGTATATATAGGAAACACGTTGTAACGGCGTCGCGTTTTAGTCGTGACGCCGTCATGATAGAGAATATTCTAGATAATGGGTTGGGTCGTGTACTCTGACATCGTCTTAAGATCCAGTGACATTGTATTGGTGACGCCGTCTTTAGCTGCTGAGAACATAATCTTGATAGATGTTGGTGTAGGTCCGTAGTCTTGTCCGTTTCTTCTCCAAATGAGCCCAAGTCACGTGTAATTCTTCCAAATGTCTTCCAAATGCGAAATACCTTAAAAGGAACGATTAAGTACATATTTTGGGCATAAATGCACGATTTAGGAGGCTAAACGACCGTGAAAAAGTGTATAAAATGACACTTCATCATGTATACATCAACAAAAAAACCTGCTTATTTGTTGCAGATACAAATAAAAATACAGCTTAAATCCACCACTTCAAATATGCAAATATCGCCACCAAGACCCAGAGATGGGAAAAAAGATGAATCGAGAATCTTTATACACACTATTCTTTTTGTCACACATTTGTGAGATATTAAAGAGGTTAAACTTTAACTCTCTTACAAAATACACATTCTCAAAATCTAAATTGCCAGTTTTAATTGTATCTTTTTCTGTGATTTTCCCTCCTTTGGGGTTTCCTCCAAAGGCAACATATCCTTCATATATCTCTTCATAGTCTGTAAGATAGGACATGTTCCATGTCATGTGCCTTGAGCATCCACTATCAATCACTCTTTGATCCTGTAAATCCATTTGTGGATTGCCCTGCACAATAGATAAGAAAATCAGCTTCTTTTGGGGACCTAAGCCATCACTGACTTGGATCTTCCTTGTGCATCAACATAATCAAACTTTTTCAGGGTGATTGATGCATTGTTGTGTTTAGAAACATGGTCTAAAATTTTATTCTTTGGTTTCCAAACCCAATAAGGTGAGGCCTTAACAACATTAACATTATTTCTCTTAACAACATTAACTACTACTTTTGGCCTAGCAGCATTAACTACTTCTTTTGGCCTAGCAGTATAAATTTTTTTATCCTTAACAGTATTAACCTTCTGATTAATTTTACTGTTTTTAAATGTTGTATTCTTGTGAATGGGCCACTTAACAGTTGAATGTGCTGATTTGGAAAGATTTGTCATTGGTATAACACTATTCATTATTATTTTTGGGTGGGGAGTATTAACTTGTCTAGCAGTATTAAGTGATACTAGGCCAGACTTCATTAGTACTGCTCTTGGAACCATGTTCTTTTTAAGGCAGGGGTGAGTATTTTTGGAAAAATTCTAATGATTTACCCTTTTAGCATTGTTCCAAACAGGTTTTGTATTTTGAAACTGTTTTTTATTCACCTTTTTACAATCTACCTGCAAGTGATCAAAACTTCCACAAACATAACAAGCTTCATTAAACATCTCAAAATTACTTCCTAATCTTTGATACATCATATTATTCTAGTTTCTTTGATTGCCTCTAGGAGTATGAATGTTTTGTCTATTTTGCTCAACATGATTGACAGTTTTCCTAGCAGTCTTTTCTTGCTGTTTAGGTTTGACAAAGTCTATCTTAACAAAACTAGGCTTAGCTGTTTTCTTTTCAATCTTAGTTTGAGACACATTTTCTTCCTCACTATCTAACACCTAATCCTTAATAATTGGAGCACCATTATTCTTCCTAACTGCTTTAGGCTTTGCTTCACTAGCCTTAGCTTTACTTTTCTCAACTATAGGCTTAATAACTATAGGCTCACTTGTAAACTCTTCTAAACCAGAGAATGACAGATCAGGTTTTGGAGGCATAAAGTTTCCTATATAGGGAGGTAGAACAGCATTATACCCTAAACCTGTTTTGCACTTATCAACTATCTGATAGTCTATTAATTTGCTTAAGTTTTTAGATAAATTCTTAAAATTTTCTACTGTTAGCTGGATTTCATCTTTTTATTTTTGGGCCAGTTCCAACTTCCTTCTAAGCTCTGTAATGGCTACTTCTCTTAAATGAATCTCACGTTTTAAGACCTTGATATCTTCCTCATAAACAGACTCATTTTTCTTATAAACTAGAAGTCTTGCTTCTACAGACTCTAAACCTGTTTTATAAGCAATAGCATTTAACTTAGATGTCCTTAAGTCTTTTAACAGTTGTTCATTTTGTTCTTTAAGAATTTTAACATTTTCCAAACAAGATGATGAATAGTTTGAATCAGTAGATACCTCAGAGTTAGAACTTGTAGAAGAGTAAGCCATGAGTGCAAAGTTAGTTGGACCTTCTTCTGCTTGATCACTCCAATCATAACCAGAACCATCACAAGACACCAAAGCATTAGAAGTAGTTGTCTCTACTGGCACAACCCTTCTTGTATTCTCCCTATTCCTGTTTTCTTAGTTCCTTGGAGCCCTGCAGTCCCTTGTAAAGTGTCCCCTTTTGTGGCAGTTGTAACACTCCACCTTAGACTTATCAAACCCAATGGTCTCATTATCAATAACAGTAAGCTTTCTTCCAATGTTCTTCAAGAATCTCCTTGCCCTCATTGTTAGCATAGCCATCTGCCACCTCAAGTCTATCTCTTCTAAATTATTAGGATTAATTTGTTGCAAGTCATCATTGTTAAGTTGTGGACTGTTTGGTTGACTTGCAAAGAAAGCACAGATAACAGCATCACTCAAGTTATCAATTGTTGTTGAGTTAACAGCAATAGCTTGAGTGCTAGCAGTTGTAACACCATGAGCAGTATTAACTGCTCCATTTGTACTGTTTGTGCTGTTTGTGGACACAAAGGCCACGTTTTGTGTGTTTGTTCTTGAGCTTGATGTCCCTTTGACCTCTGGTTCATAGATCTTCAGGTTGTTGTAAAGATCATCCAGGCTTAATGTATCTATCTCATGCTTGTTCTTCTACACAATGGTATGTGTGTTCCATTCTGGTGACAGACTTTTTAAGAACTTCTGATTCACATCTTCTTACGAGATACTTTCACCATGAATCTCCAACTGACTGATAAGCTTTTAAAGCCTATCAAAGGTTTGATCTAACACCTTTGAGCTAGATGCAGTAAAATTTTCATATTGCTGCTTTAGAATATTCCTCTGAGTCTTTTTAGTAGCAGCATTCCCTCTAAACCTCTTCTCAACCAATGACTTGGCATCTTTGATGGAGTTAAACTTCAACTGATGTTCATTAGGGATTCCCATTAATAAAGTGCTTCTTGCCTTTAACTCTAACCTTCTTTGTGCCTTTTCTTTAGCAGCTGTAGGTGCAATTATAGTCTCAACACCTTCAACAACTTTTGTTATTGGAGGTGCATTACCATTCTCTATGACTTCCCATAGAGAATAATCAATCATCAGGATGTACTGTTCCATCCTCATCCTCCAAAGCTCAAACTCACCTGGTTTGAGCATAGGCACTTTTGATGCAGCCACCATATGTGCTGAGTCGTGATCCATCTCTTTGTAACAAACAGACCTTGTGTGTAAAAGCAGTTTCTTCTTATTCAAAGCTTCTCAACAAGAAGCTTCTCAATTCTTTTACTCACCAAATCACTTTGTTTGTTTTTATCACACATCTCTCTTTCTGTTTTTCAATTTACAAATTCTCTCAATTCTTTTTCTCACTAAATCACTCTATCTGTTTTTATCACACATCTCTCTTTCTGTTTTTATTCTCACCAACTCTCTCAATTCTTTTTTCACCTTTCTCTTAATCAAGACTTTAAAGATTGAGCATTCCAATACTAGCAATCAAATATTGAAATCTACTTACATCAAATGCTTTTGTAAACAAATCTTCACATTCTTGTTAGTATGAATCCTGATCATATTGAAATGCTTCTTTCATGGAATCTCTGATAAGAGATTGTCTAATCGAATGACTGCGAGAGGTGATTTAGTAAACGGCATTGTGCTTGTTCAGAATGAAAAACAGGGTTCTTAACTATGCATATAGTACTCTCATTATTAATATAGATCTTTGTATGCATAAAGTTATACCTATAATCAAGCAATTGATTTTGAATCCAAAGCACTTGGCCATAGAAACTTGAAGCAGCTACATATTCAGCCTCTATTGTGGAATTAGCAACCACAGTAACTCTTGCACTGCCATGAAATCAATCTACACCTAAGAAATTTACAACCTCCTGTTGTAGACTTCCTATTCAAGTTTGCTCTAGCATAATCACTATCAATGTATGCTACCAAATCAAAAGGTGAATCTTTTGGAGGAATACCAAAGTCCCCAATTTTAGGTTGACCTTTTTACGTACTAAAAATTCTTTTCACGGCATGAAGATGATGATTCTTTTGGTTGTCTTGGGTATTTTTACACATGCACAACACGGTAAATATAATATCAATCAGGTCCTTGAAGAAGTAAGATACATTAATGAACCAATCATTGATCTATATAAATGAACATCCACTTCTTCACCATATTCTTCATCCTTGAGCAAAGGCTTTTGAGTTTCCATAGGTGTGCTTGCTGTCTTGACATCAGTAAAACCAAATTTCTTCAAAATCTCAGTCACATACTTGTCTTGACTGATAAAAATCCCATCATCCTTTTGCTTTACTTACAGTCTTAAGAAGAATGTGATTTCACACCCATAGATGACTTCTTTGGTAGAGCAAATATGAATCATCACATACACTTGAACTAACAAAATATCACCTTTGTCCCTTCTGATAAACAAAGTCTTGTCTATTTTCCCTCTTTGAAACCCATTGTCCAACAAATAAGTTACGATTAAATGAATGAGACTAGGTTTCATACCAACTCTAGGATTTGGTGAGTCCATAAAGTGCCTTTTTCTACTTTTTATACCTGTCATGAAAGTCTGGATCTTCAAATCTTGGTGGTTGACAAACATAGACTTCCTCTTTAATCTTACCATAAAGAAAAGCACTCTTGACATCCATCTGGTACACCATAATGTTTTAAATGAGCATAGGCAAAAATAGCCTTATTGCTTCAATTCCTGGCAACAGGGGCAAAACTTCATCATAGTCAATCCCTTCTTCTTGTGTACCCTTGAGCAACCAATCTTTCTTTGTTTATAGTTAGATGACACAAGGGCTATAAATACCCCCACCATACACTGGTACAAAAACTGGTATTGGTCACTCCAAAAATGTGTGACGATATACATATGGTCACACGTGTTTTTTTGGGTGTTTGTCACTAAAGATCGCGCCACTGTAGGTCACATACGGTCACGTTAGGGAGTTTGATTCGTTGCTGGTATATATATAAAATATATAAGAATCAAATCAATAATAAAAAGATTCCGGAAGAGATATTCCCGGGTCGTATGTCCCAACGAGGCTGCAATTGAAATTTATCCTGTTTTGATGAGAACTAGAATGATGGAAACACTAATGTAATTAAAACTAAAATTAATTAAATAAAACCTAATTTAATCTACGGGAAACAAGTATAGGAAATGGGATCTTAAGAAACTACGGGAAACAAAATTAGGTATAAGGAAATCCTAAAATTAAATCTAAATTAAATACGGGGAACAGAATAAGGTATCGGGAACCCTAAATACTAAAAATTAAGAAAATAAATGCTAAATTAAATTAAAAATCAAAATTAAATTCTAATTAACTTAACTTGAAAAATAAAGAAAACTAGAACTAAAACGGAGGTCGTTTGAATGTAAAACGAAAAGAAACGGTAAAACGTACCCGGTAAAAACGGGTCTAAAACTGAAATTTAAGAAAAATTAAGCCTAAACTAAATTTTATATTTTTCCTAGATACTAAATGACAAAAGAAAATTTTATAAAAAAGAAAAATATTTTTTTATTAATTTTTGGATTTTTTATGAATTTTCTAAGATTAAAAACTAATTAAAACTAAGTAAATAGAAAAAGACAAAAAATTAAAGTTATAAAAATTCTGAAAAAATAAAATTAAATAAAGAAAAAGTTAACAATTCTAAAAATATAAAAATGCCCAAAAGTTACTGTTTTAATTAAAAGTAATTAAACTAATTAATATTAAACCTAATTTAAATTAATTAAATTAAATAAACTAACTAAAGTTAACTTTGGGACTAACAGTGAAAAGGACTGAAAGGATAAACGGGGTAACAGCAAACTGACAAGGGGGAGTAACAGTGTTAACTAGAAAAGAGAAAGTTACACAATTGATCCCTGAGGTGGACCCCGATATGCAAACCAAGTCCTAACTGCTTATTAGGCAAAACTTAAAAAAGCAAAGTTGTAGATGGGCTTAAGCTTATCATTTTCTATAAAAGGCACAAGTGCTGAAAGGCTCTAAATAAGCCAGAAAATTAAGCTGTTAAGGCTGCAAAAGCTAAATAAGCTTAACAGCTTATTGGGCTTTTCTTTTTAGGATTTAAGCTACAAAATAAGCTAGAAAACTATGGGAATAAGTTACTAGGCTAAGGGATGTCCTAATGATAAGCTAAGGTACAAAATAAGCTCTAAGTTAAGCTGAAATCCTATAAGCTAAATCTAACAGTTTATAAAAAAAACAGAAATAGGGAACTTTTAAGCTATAAATAACCTACCTTAATAAGCTACTTAAGGGATTTAAGCTGCTAAACCTAAAAGGTATACCTACAACCTATATTAATAAGCCAAAAAATCCTATAGCTTAAGGTTAAATAAGCTAGAAATGGGGGCTTAGTTTTGGTGCTCAGCACCAGGGGAGGGACAACCAGTGAACAAAGGGGCTTTTGAGCTTATTGAAATAAGCTCATATGAGCTTTTTAGACAAAGCAAACCACAAACAGATTAAAAAGAGACATAAATGAGCTTATTTCCAAAATGTGGTTTAATATGATAAGCTTAAACCTGCTGGTTTTGTGGCTTAAAGGTGGCTATTTTCAAAAAAATACATACAAACTCTTTGACTTATGCTTGGTCAAAAGAAAAGAACAGCAACAAGGAAGTTTTAAAATGACTAGAAACAACCACAAAGAGCACACAAATGGTGTGCTTAAGCTGCTTATGCAGCTTGAGCATTTAAGCTCAAGTGAGCTTAATGAAAATTTGACAGAAACAAAAAGACTTTTAAAAATTGATTTTCAAACTGAATTTAGTGATTATGGTGACTTAATAGAGCCTACACACTCAGCCAAAAGTGGCTGAGTGCACTTGACCCATAACCAACACCATTGTGACCCATTTTCATGCAATGCCAAACACCCCCTTAAGTAATAAATTCGAATTCTTAGCCTTTTTTAATGAAGTAATGGCCAGAGAAATGGATTTAAATTTGTTGTTTAATAACTTTAACAGCCTTTATTAATAATTCAAACAGAATTAAAGGATTATAACTTTGACAATGGAAATTTCAAAAACACTCTCAACTTTGATTAAAACTGAAAGTATTACAACAAAAAGCTTTTATAACAACTGATTACAATAATTTTAAAGTAGACTTGATTAAATTTAAACTACAAAAAAAAGAAAACAGGGTGTGGTTTGGCGTTGCTTGGTCTTCTCCCTTTTATAGCAGCTCTTTTGCTTCTCTTTGTGTTGGGAAGTGCTACTTGTGAGTGTACAACACTCTTGATGCAATCCTAACCCTTCTTTTTGGCTTTTCTTCATCTCACCATTGATAAAAGTGCTCGGGTTGTGTGATTTGTCAGGGAAAGGGTT
>BQNB010082510.1:2500-29309 GCA_026074375.1 Tanacetum coccineum
TTCCTTGTGCTAGTATTGTGAGTATAAACTCACATAATCCTAGGACTTAATTTCCTTGCTTCCTTTCTTCATCACTACCGATCGAAAATGCCTTGGATTGCCAACTTGGCATTGTGCCATGTGGGGTGAGTAGGAAGGTTTGTCATAAGGTGGTTGGGGGAGTGTTTGAGGTAGAAGTATGGAGCAAACTGGGTGCTGAATCGTTTGGTATTGGAGGGAGATTGGGACAAAGGGTTTATTCAAGTTGGTTTGTGACTGAGAGTGGTTTGAGATGATTAACGGTATGTTCTGGTTTGTGTACAAGAAAAGCCCAAGCACATCCTTTTATTCTTTTCATTCGCTTTTTCTCTTTCTTTCTTTCTATAAATGAAGATTCCCAACTTTGGCATTTTCAGCCCCTGTGGTTTTTTTTTACATGATAAAGGACATTATTGCTTTTGGCAGTTTTGGCCCTTAGGTTATATATTTAATGATTTTGCAAATTCAGCCCCTGCTTTGTTCCTTAAGATTATAACTTAGGGGTTGGCATTTTGAACCCCTCAAGTTATATTTTTCTTTGCTTTTTCTTCTCGGAGTTGACTTGACTTTGATTGGGCTTCGTCTTCACACACTTTTCCATCTCGTGTCCGGTTTTGTCGCTTTTTGCTTGGTTTTTCGTCTTTTTGTGAGATATCCGTTTCCTGCACAATACAAATGCAAACATACAAATACAATGTATTTTTGGTACGTTTTTAGTCATTTAGGTTCGCTTAATATGAAAAATGGTATGTGTAATTAAACACATATCAAAATCCCCCATACTAAGGTATTGCCGTGTCCTCACGCAATGTTATGAAGTAAATACTCAATGAAAACTAAGAATCTAGGCCCCCCTCGACTAATTACCTCGAAAAGTAGCAAAGTGTTCGTCAAGGGGAACTAAAGAATCAATAGCTTCGACAAGTCCCGTTTTCACCATTTTTTATATGTACACTAACTATCCCTAATATTTTTGGATTTTTCTTTCTTTTTCTTTTCTTAACTACCTGTTTGACTTCCTTTATTTTATCAACATTGGGATCATAGAATGAGAAGCGCCCATAGAATAATCTACGGACGTCCTGACGGATAAATTCATCGTCCCCGATTTTTCACTAGATCCAAACCAAGCAATTAAACAAGATCATTTGTCAATATAAGTCTAAATGTTAAGCACTCATACTTATGACTTGTGAACTTTTAACTCCCAACATGGATATATGATTTAAATGTGTGTACTCATTTCAACTCAACCATAGATCAACTTATTTTCATAGTCATAATTCAAGATGAATCACGACTCAAAGCAACAACTTATTAGGTACTTGTAACTTGATTTTAAACCATAGAACTTTTTGCAACATATTTATCATTTTCATAAGTTCTTAAAGCTAGGAATGTGTTGCTTAGTTTGAACACCTACCTAGGCCTCGCTCCCTAGTAGGATATCACAACCAACGACCGGTGTTCTTAGTTTGAAAACCCACCCCGTTGCTAGCGTAGTGGGAAATCACATCAACACCTTCTTCCTAATATGGCTAAGGATCGGTGTCTTAGTTTGAACCCTCACCTAGACCTTTCTTCCAAGTGAGATATCACAACACACCAAATTCCTAGAAGTAAAGACGTCTTAGTTTGAACCCCCACCTCGTGGTTAGCGGAGTGGGATATCACGACACATCTTTTACTAGCTCCATATGATCAAATGTATGCTTCATTGGCATAATTACAATATTCGTGCATTTTTGCATTCATACTTCATTCATGCTTCTTTGGCATTTTATCTTTCAAAACCTTGCTTTTAAAGAATCAAGTTACAAATTTGAAGCTTTTTCTGAAAACATCGATTGACTTAGTTGAACAAGCACGTATGATTAGGTGGATTAGAAGCTTATGGGAGAAAAAGAACACAAGTTATTCATATAAGTTTTGAGACGAATCTTGCTTAACACATAAACTTATATTTAACTCTATCATTTCTTGTTCTTCACCTTTTTAAAATTCAAAGCAATAGAATTCGTGAAAGCTCGGCCTGAAGGAACTAGCTAGGGCTCAATACGCCCGATCGAGTCAAAAATTATTCTCATTCTACCCAAAAGAAAAGTCAAAACTGTGACAAAACACTTATTTTATTTTTTAAAATTTTTTAAATTTTTTTTTCATTTTTTTGGTATTTTTGCAAAAATTTTGGTGAAAATACGGGATTACGTGGTAACAATGTTGCAGGCAACAATCAAATCGAAGATACCCCCCCAAACTAGTACTAAACATCGTCCTCGATGTTTTGAAGGGTACTACGTTATCCTAAGGCCGTTTATGAAGTATGCCAAATGATAAAACGTTAGTCGATTAGATTAGGATATCGGGATTCCCAAAATGAAGCTGAGGATTTGAAGCTCGAGTGATCGAATAGACAAAACCGAGAACACGAGAGCCTTCACAATCCGGGCAATCCTGGACAATAAACAACAACAACACGAAACACGGGTGATAGAAAAGACAAGCTATCTCACACAACAAACAACACTTATTCATACAATTACAACTACGGATAAGCATGGGTTGCCTCCCACGAAGCGCTTGTTTAAGGTCGCTATGCTTGACCCGTCACCTGAATTTATTGGATATTGGAATAATTGGGGAATTTTGGAGATCTGGAACTACCCTATTGTGGTACTCTGTCCCCCACTCCAATGTAGTGCTTAACACGATGACATTCACTTTGAAATTCGGCCCGTTGGTTGAGATACTCAACAGGTGCCGTAAGGAATGACTTGAAGTGTTGGTGAATGGTCCACTCCAAGGGATTTTAGGTTTGCAGAGAAAATATTCAATACTGAATTAAAGAGGAGGACTCGATCAACCGACGTTGAAAACGCATTTTTGATCTTTGAGTCATGGTTCTCTTTGTTTTTTCCTTTTAGATTCAATGAGTTCTCATAGGCATGGATCAAGAAGTTCGTTAAGTTCATTGAGTTTGATACTTTCCGGTGATCACCCACAGTAGAAAGATCAAATTTGCTTGTGTCAAGGCCAATAGGCTTTGTGCTCAAGCTCGATCGGAAGATGCATGCCTTGTTCCATACACAAGTTGTAAGGAGTACACCCGATGGGCGTTATGTTAGCTGTGCGGAAGGGCCCATTAGTGCTTCATCTAGTTTGTCCGACAGGAACCTCGGTTTTTCACCTATGGTCCTTTCATGGTACTTTCAACCACGATTTGTCACCACGATTGCCCACTTGTTTGTGGATCGGATATGCGTGAGAGGAAGGTGAGTGATCCATATTTCTGCCATCGACTTTGCAAATGGTCATTGCAGATATGAGTTCCGCGATCACTTATGATAGCTCGGAGGGCACAAATTCTGGAGAGAGAGATTTTTAGGAATTTGCAAAGGACTCTGGCTTCATTAGTGGGGAGCGCTTTTGCTTCAACCCATTTTGACAAGTAGTCAACGGCCACGAGAATATATTGTTCCCTCGTGAAGACGGGAACGGAGCCCATTAAAATCAATGCCCCAAACATCAAAGATTTCACAAACTTGGATGGAGTTTTGAGGCATCTCATCCCTTTGCGAAGTTATTTTCCTTGTGTTGGCAGTGTCAAGTTTTTGACAACTCGTGGGGACTATCCTTTGTAAATGGGGGCCAAAAGAAGCCGGAATCCAAAGATCTTTTTGGCGGTTGGTTTGCCACTCATGTGTCCCCCGGTGGGTTCCTTTGTGGCATGCCTCGAGATGTCGAGGAGCTTCCTTGCCGTGCACATACATCGCCTGATCACTTGATCCGCACCAAATTTTAACAAGAAAGGGTCCATCCCAAAAATAATGTTCCACGTCCTTGAAGATTTATTTTTCTGTTGGGTTGACATGCACCTTTCACAACCGAAAGCTTACCGGTGGTTTTTGCAAAGTCGGCAAACCACGGGGTACTTGTATCACCACGAAAGTCACATACTTAAGTCTCGAGAGGACATTGTTTCATTAATCTCTTTCAGGGTCGAGCGTTTTATGGGTTTTATACGGGACAGATGATCGATGCGAGGTTCTCGGCGCCTTTGTGTCAAGAACTTTTAAAGTCAAATCTCTTGGGAGGAGGAGAACCCATAGGAGCATCTCGCCTTTAGCATCCTTTTTGCAAGAGATTCTTGAGGCGGAATGGTCCGTACCCCCCCCCACCCTCCCTCCCCCACCACCGGTTATGCACTATGCTTTTGTTAATGATAAGTTAAGACCGAGATTTTTTCGCTTGCATACACCACGGCTAACTATTTCCTTTTCCGTCGTGGTGTAATTAGATTCAGCCTCGGTGCATTGTTTGCTTGCATAATGGGATAGGGACGAAAGGTTGTTTTTCATAAAGTAGCCCAAACTAGCCCTTATGGGTAATCAACTTGCGATAGCACAATAAGTTCGAATGGTAGATCCCCAGTTAGGGGCAAATCAAGATCGGAGACTTCCGTTAAGTCTTATTCTTTAACACGTTTGAAAGATTGGATGCTTTCATTAGAGAAGATGAATGAGTATTCTTTCGAGAAGATGAGTCATTGGTCGGGTATTTTCTGAAAATCCTTATGGAATATTCGGTAAAAACCGGCAAGACCCAAGAAATCTCCTAACTCTTTGACAGTGGTGGGATTAGGTAATTTGGCGATGAATCTATTTGGCTTTGTCCATACCTCAATACACATTTTTAGAATTTTTATTGCCGAGGACAATGCCTTCTTTTGACAATAAAATGGCTCTTCTCCAGTTAAGACAAAAAGTGGTGTCTTCACATCTTTGCAAACATTTTCTCAGACGGGAGAGGCAATTTTCCAAAGGAATTCCCAAAGACGAAAAGTCATCCATAAAGTCTTCCATTCGTCTTCTCACCATGTCATGAAAGATTGCTAAAATACATCGTGAAACGTGCTGGTGAATTGCATAAGCCGAAAGGCATGCGGACGGTAGGGCAAACGTTCGTATGGCATAGTAAAAGTAGTCTTTTCTTGAATCCACGGGGGTCAATGGGGATTTGGAAATAACCGGAGAAAAACCATCGAGCAAAAACGTAGTATTCATTCCCCCGCTAATATCTTCAAGGCATTTGGTCCATGAACGTAGATGGGAAAGTGGTCTTTTGCGGGTGCTTCATTTAACTCTACGATAGTCATGCACACCCGCCATCTACGGTAAACCAAAGAGTTGGAATCCAACCTCATTTTCCTCGTCACTACCACAGTTATTCCTCCTTCTTTGGTACACAATTTGTACCGGGCTAACAGGGATGTCGGAAGATGGGTAAATTAATCCAGCTTCGAGAAGTTTTTCAACCTCCTTTTTAATAACATCGTGGATTTTTGGATTTACCCTTCTTTGATGTTGGACCGCTGGTGCATAGTCCTCTTCCATAAGAATCTTGTGGGTACAAAATTCCGGGTTGATCACCCTGAATGTCAGAACGTTTCCAAGCGAGAGCTCGCTGTGTGGATTTAGCACCTTTTTGAGAGCGGATTTTCCTCAACATAACTCTTTAGCAATAATGCACGGCATAATTGCTTGTCGCCCTCCAAAAACTGCTTACTCGGACTGGGGAAGGCAGTTCCTTGAGTTCAACCTCGGGAGGTTCATGACGGATGGTTCAATGGTTTTAGCCTTCACAAGAGGTTTGTGCTCTTTCCTACCTCCAGCATATATTGTTTATGATTTGGGAGTGGGGGTGGTGGTTACATGTTCAAAATTGCGTCTAGAAGCAGGGATGTCCCCTCAGGATCATAGTATAATGGATTTTTATGGCTTGACAATCCAGATCAACTGCTAGACTAAAGGAAAAGAGTCGGGTCTCTTCGAGAAGCTGGAAATCACTATCCCCAAATGGTGTTCGGGTTGGGGAAGAAGTAGCATACAATTGATCATAATTGGAGTGGTATTTCCCACTCGCGATTATATCAGTAAAAACAAGAACTTCTTGAGGTATTCTCCAGCCATATCAATGACGTCAATCTTGTTTGCGTCATGGGAGTGTAATTGGCCGTGTATCCTTCGAAGTCCTGATCCAAATAGTAATTGATGTGCTTACACTTCTATTCTAAGAGTTAATTCACCCTTGTGCTCATCAATAACGCACGACTGGTCTTTAAGAAGCACTCCCCGAGATTAACGGGACTCGGGGGTCTGGCCTCAAAAATCTACCACCACAAAGTCGGCTTGAAAGTGACAATACACCAATTTTTAACGGATGATGTCTTTGCAATTCCCATTGGTTTAGAAATTGATCGATCCGCAAGTTTGAGCGTCATGCAAGTTGTGTAAGATAGGAAGTGAAAGCTTTTCCCAGACTGTATAATGGCATTAGATTAATGCTCTGCACCGAGATAGGCTAATGAATAAGCATAATCCATCCCTGGAAATTCACAAGGGAATAGGACTTGCCGGGGTCTCCAAGTTTTCTGGGTAACTTGTTCAATGATGACCGCTGAACAATGTTCATTCATCGGAGTTCGTAGCTATAGGTAAAACAGGGGTTCATTGGATGTTCGAGCCACTTTACTGTAAGTTTCTCTTTATTCCCAAGTAACGGTTCCTTAGAGTCGAGGCGAATTTGGGCATTCAAAACAGAGCATCGTAAAGCTAATCTCGAAACTCATCTTTTTGAAGATTTCCATAGATTTTGTCGATTTTGTTCATTAGCTTGATTTCGGCTCTTTTATTATCACGCCTCGAAGGATATGGAAGACGAAATGAAGGTTTAGTGTTTGGCACGGGCAGCACAACAGGGAAAACAATGGGCTTCAAAAACTGGAGTTGTGATTGGTTCAGGACCTACCGGAGGGTTGGACGGTGTCCGGTACTTTGTGTGCATGAAGGTGGCAGTTGGTCCTTTTGTCAACATTCGGGGATTGGACTTCACTACTGAAAGTAGGAATTGGGGGTCCTTGATCATCAACACCGCTTTCGGGTAGTGATAACTTTAAAGTATTCTCTAGGGTTAGTACTGTGTTACCAGGGAGTGTCCTGACCCTGATAGTAGAAGCGGTATTGGCAGTTACAAACTTAGCCAAAAATTATCAGTCAGGATCTTTGCCATTTGATTATTCAATTTGTTTGTTTCGATTTGAATGCTCTGACCCTGGTTTTGGTGGTTATTTTGCATGGTTTAATTGATAGCATCATTAGCCTTGTCGTAGTTGTCAAAAAAATCGTTCTTGGTGGACTCTGTGTGTTGAGGAACGGGGGCTTGTTTAGCTGGTGACTGATTTACTGGGTTTATGAAGTTTTTCTGTCTGAAATTGGACTGGTTTAAAATTTCCACCTCGTTTTGGTGAAATTTGCCTCTAACGGTTTTGGTTAAGTTATTCCCCGATTGAAATTGTTCTGCATTATTAGCTTGCAGAGTTCTCTTGAACGGGTGGAAAACCCTGGAGGTCTAATATGATTTGCATATACCATTTGAGGTCGGAAATTGGTGCTTACTTGGTTGTAATCTAGCTGCAGCGGCTTGTGACACTTACTCAGAAATGTTGTACCCGACTAAACGTTGCATGAAGTGGAATGGAAGTTACTGATGAGTATGGGCACCTACCGCAAAGTAAACAACTTAGCTCAAATGCTCTTGACAGGTAGCATGAGTGGAGCTGGAGCTGTCTAGTTGGTTTTTAGTTAAGAGCAATGCTGGACATTACTTAAGTCAGAAACGTAGATGTAACAGCTTGGGTGGAAGAGTTTGTACTTAACTTGGCATAACAACTACCTTAGCTCGTGTTTGAAAACTTTGGGACTTGCCTCTCGATGATTTTAACATCTCGCGAGGCATTTTGCCAAACTAAGTTTCCACTGCTGCCGGAGTTCAATGAATCTTGTCTTTATTGTTCAAAGCATTTATAGATTGTATCAAGTTGATGCAATTCTGAGAATCACATGGTGTGGACATGCCTAAGTAGATCGTTGAAACGATACCAAGCCTCATAAAAACGATTCATCGATCCTTTGCTGAAATCTGGTGATCTCATTGCGAAGATTCGTGTTTTAGGGGAGGGAAAAATGTTGTTGATGGAATTTGGATACACAGATCGTCCCAAGTTTGAATAGATCAGAGGGGGTTCTTTTTCTAGCCATATTCGGGCTGATCCCCCTCGATAGAGAATGGAAAAAATGCATAAGCATTAATCGGAGCTATTGGAACTTTGGGGACCCTCATGTGGAGTGGATTTGTTTGAAGTATACGGATTTGAGCATGGGGGTCTTCTTTGTCTGGACCGATGATTGTTTGTTCTGGACAAGATTGATTAGACATGGCCTCAGCTCGAAAATTGGTTTCCACAATTTCAGGAATAAGGATTGGCGTCCTCGTACCCATCGGTGGGTGATTGAGCAATTTGAGCCTTAGATTCGAGTGTCCTGCCATTGAGCTTACGGGGAGGATCTTCCTGAAATGGGTATTTCTATACGAAGAGGGTTCGATATCAAATGGGGTTTCTTTCTGGTGGTGGAGGATGCTGCTCACGGGATGAGATCGTGTGCGATGCACCAAAATGAAAATTAAAAAGAAGAGTTACAATAATTTTTTTGGATTTTATGGATTTATAAAATATTTTCACAATCTATTTTAATCGGACAAGAGATAGACATCTCAAATCTAATTATTCTACTTACTGTACGGTTGCTCTCCAAAAAGGTTAACACAGGTGAGCGGAGGAGTAGGATGCGCGATGCTTATTTCTCCTTTGGGTAGTAGTTCATTGGAACACCATCACTTTACCACTTTGTAGTTTGTTTAACTTTTCAAGGTGAGCCGTATATCGTAAGAGACACAAATGGTAAGTTTTAAATCTTTTGTTCGAGTTGGCGAACCATAAGATTCTCCGGAGTTATTTTGATAATATCTCCAATTGAGAATATTAATATTTTGGTATTTTTACCATATTTGTGAATTTTATTTCTTTTTTATGGACAATGTTTTTATTATTTTTTGTTTTTCTTTTGTTTTTATATCGATAATTATACTAAATAAAAGAAATTGAAAAAGAATTTTTGTACTTGTATGTTTTTATAGAAGAAATTATGGCACAGATGTAATCACAAAGTGTCACAAAAAAGTAAACGAAATTCGTTTCAATGCTCCCCGCGCAACGGGCCAAAATATTGATTCGCGAAACTAATCCTTTAATTATATATATATAATATGAATAAACTCAAGGATCAGTTAGCGAGACCAAGAAAAACCGGAAGCAGTATAGAGATAACTCGGGTCGTTATGTCCAACGAGGCTAGAGTGGAAAATCGTAAGAAGGTTAATGATTTGTGTTTGGAATGTCATAAGGAATGATTGGACCCACAGATAATGATAAAAATAAGCAAAAAGCAACATACAAATTGCAAAAGAGAATAAGATGGAAAAGAATAAAAGCTAGGAATGGCAAAAACACTTAAAAATTTTACACTAAAGCACATATAAGCTTATATATGGCTTAAGACAGACAATTAAGTAATTCTAAATATTAAATAAGCAATTAGCATTGCAATTAGGCTAAATAACAGGAAAAACCAACAGTTACTAACAAAAGTACTAACAGTTTTAACAACCAAGTACTAACTGGAGTTAGTACTGCTAGGCTATAGTTTAGTACCTGCTTAGACTTAAGGTTAGTACTGCTAGGATAACAAGCTTAAGAAATAATAAAATAAGCAAACAAAGCTAAAACAGAAGTTCAACTAACCTTAATAAGCACTTAGTAAAAGAAATAAGCAACTAGAATGAACCAAAATGACAAATAAACTAGAAAACTAAAACTGATAAACTCTTAAAGTTATTTAAAAAAAGGCAAATTAAAGTTTCTACTGAAGACTTGTACTAAAATAGGTTTGTCTACTCGTAACAAAGCTAACAATCTTAAAATAAGCATAATTATTAAGCTGATATGTTAAAAATGAATACAGTATTAACAGTTTAAAAAAAACTACCAGTCACTACATTTTTTAACTACACAGTCTAACTTGGCGTAGTACTGCTAGCTAAAAGATAGGATGTTCTAAAAGTAAATACCAGTACTAACTTAAAGTTAGTACTGCTTGTTCAAATGCCTTATCTTTTCAAAAATCATATTTATTTCAAATAACTTATCAAATAACAAATGTGAACACTTATAAGCAAATTTCAATTCATAATAAGCACTTAAATAAGCATGAATTAGTCTAGCAGTATAAACTTAAAACCAACAGTTGTATTAAATAAACTAGCAGTTCTGCAATAGATAAGTAAAGTAAGAAAAGAAAAGAGACTTACAACACCCCTTGCTCAAAACAGGGCTAAATCAAGAATCTACAAGCTTAACTTGAGGAACAACAGTTAGTGAGAGTCCATAAGCCCGTCCTGACTGGCTTATCATCCCCATAACTTAAGCTGGGTATTATTTGAGAGTGATTTGTCGGAGATACAAAATAATAAGATTAAGATAACTTAACTCTGATATTGATTTTAAAAACTTCAAACTTGCATTAGTTTTGAAAAGTGTTACAAAGCTGGAAATAAAAGTGTAAAATAACTAAAAATAAGCTAGTTGTATTAAACATCTTAAAAACTAGATAAAAACTAAGACTAGGTGCCTCAAAGGCTTACAAAAAGCTCTATTTTATAGCCGAAGTCTTGGACTTGCAGCTTGTGCTTCTTTGGAGAGATAAAACCAAGTGTGCTAGTTGTTGTGAGGTTGATTTCTAGAGTAATCCCAGCCTTGATTTGCTTTTTAGCTTCTTTGGAGAACAATCTCAGCATCGAAGTGCTTTGGGAATGGAGATGGATGCCACTGGACTTTATAAAGCGGGGGGGGGGAATCAGTAGGTGGATGATACTGATTGGTAGGATGTTGAGTGATTTTGCTGGAGGAAGTATGGACGCAAAACAGATGCGGGCGGGTTTGGTATTGGCGGAGAAAAGTTTGATACATGTGGTTTGTGACAGAGAGAGGTTTGAGGATGATTTAAGGCGATTGTTTTGGTTTTTGTACAAGAAAAGCCCCTCCACATCTTTCCTTCTTTTAATACCTTTTTCCCCTTTCTTTACTTTCATAAATGAAGTTTCCCAAATTGGCATAATCAGCCCCTGCCTTTGTTTCCTTATTAATATAACTTAGGGGCTTGGCATTTTTGACCCTCTAAGTATATTTTTCTTTGCTTTTCTTCTCGGAGTTGACTTGCTTTGATTTGGCTTCGTCTTCACTCACCTTTCCTAGCACGTGTCCGGTTCTGTCGCTTTTTGCTTGGTTTTTAGACTTTTTGTGAGGGATATCCGGTCCAGCACAACTCAATTAGCAAAACAAGCATTTTTTTGGCCTTTTGTGTCCGTATTGGTTTGAAATACACTAAAAGACGAAATACACTAAAAGACGAAATACACTAAAAGACGAAATACACTAAAAGACGAAATATTTTCGAAGATGTTTCAAAATGTCGAGACTTGTCAAAACTTATAACTTTCGAAAGTACGTTTTGAAAAGGATACGCCGTGTCTACTCATGCTCGGATGATCAGCTCTTGCGTTAAGCGTTATTCGTTGTACATCATTCTTAAACGACAACTATATGCTAGGTTGTCGCTAGGACCGTGAGATTCGTCTTCACTTGATTGATTTCTTTTGATCCACAACTCGCATAAGGTGAGTTCATAGCCCCACTTTTACTCGTTTTGAATAAATGTTTTATAACTTGGGGTGAGAAACATTGCTTGATTTTTAAACTGGACACAAGTACTATACGTGAGATTTCCCTGTTTACGTGTTGCCTAAGTAGCGTTAGACCACTATTGCCCGAATCATCATGAACCGTTAATTACTGTAACCGTCCTTTGGTTAAGTGAGCGTGAGTGAATAAATAGATCTATTAGGACTAATTATCCCTATCCAGGTAAGAAGCACTTACTAGTCCGAGTTTGCCAAGGACTAACAGATATATGTCATGTCAAAACTGGTTAGGTGGTCTTTGGTCGGACACCTGTAAGGGCAAGCAATTAATTGGCATGTTATATGCTACGTGAATTGAGCGTCGGTGTCATGAGCTTAGTGCAACGTAAATACCTTTTTATGTGAAGTTGTATCTGTTATAACCGTCGCATACGTTTTGATAAACTTGTGGTCCACACTAATTACGTTTGAACTAAACCTATGAATTCACCAACTTTATGTTGACGTTTTAAGCATGTTTTTCAGGTACTTAGCTTTGGACTTCTCTGATGTGCTATGTGGAGTACACGTGCAATATGATATCATCTTTCAAGACTTTATTATCATTCATACTCGTTGTCTTTTGAAAACTTAATTATGCTTCCGCAACGTTTTAAATTTCATTTCAAATCTTGTAAGACTTATCCATTTTTAATAAATACAACGAGTTATGATTTTCAAAACGTCCATTAGTGGTCGTTCTTTGTACTTTGTGTGATGAGTCCAAAGCTAAGTACCTGAGAAAAACATGCTAAAACGGTCAACATAAAGTTGAGTGAATTCATAGGTTTAAGTAAAACATTTATGAGGACCAAAACGTTTAGTGAATACAGCTTCACTCACTGTATTACGAAAAACATTTAATAATCAGAAATGTTCAATCAAAGTAGTGTGGACCACAAGTTTACAGTACGCACGTGACCGTTATAGGAGATATAACTTCACGTACAAAGCTCATGCGACTATTATAACGAATACAATATCGCATGAAAAGGGTATACTGTTGCGCTAAGCTCATGACACCGAAGCTAATTAAGTCAACAGGGCATGTTACATCCTGTTGCAAAGTATTCCTGCCCTAAGCTGGTGTCCCAAACCAAAGACCACCAAAAGTATAATCGACATGACATATATCCGTTTGTTCTTCGTTAAGTGGAACCAAAGCGGATAGGGATAATTAGTCCCAATAGATCTATCTATTCACTCGCGCTCCCTCAACCGGTCCTCCGGTCGAGAAATTAACAGTTCATGATAAGTTGGGCAGAAGTTGGTTTGTAAGCTACTTAGGCAACACGTAAGTAGGAGATGGTAACTGAAAACACTTGTGTCCAATGAAGAAATAACCATTTTATTCATAAACAACTTTAAGTACTTAATTCCATAAGTATAAAGAGTGTGATACAAGTCAAGTAACCAGGTTTGTAATTAGTGTGTAAACGAGTTTGAAATTCGGTAACGTAACCAAGTTTGTATACGAGCATGTTTCTCACCCCAAAAGTAGTAAAGTATAGGTAAAACAAGTAAAATGTGGCTATGAACTTCACAAAGTATTTAAAGGAAATTGTATCTGTAGTAAAATAATACAAGTTTTGTAACGCAGTCATGGGTTTCCCCTCAGCGGTTATAGAAACAATTGAAAAGATTGAAATGCGAGACTATGAACTCACCTTGAATGTTCGTTCAGAAGCAACTAGCAGAAATCAAATAAGGAAACCAGCACAAACGTGAAGAACGTAACGGCTTGACCAAGAAGTTTGCAGCTTAACATAACGGCTAAGACTCATTAGCATTGGGTGATGATTTGGGTACCGATGGATGAGAACATCAACGTGAAGCGTTGATAAAGGAATTGGGATTACAAGTTGATGAGTTTGGTGGTTTGTTTAAATAAAATAAATCGAAAACAACACGCAAGTATGTAATATACTCCGTATATATTACATATGAAAAATGAACAATTAATAATCATATGAAGAAGTAATATAATAAAGACAAACATTCAAAAGGAAAAGTCGTAGTATATAATACTTTACAAGTATTATATAAGAAACGTGGTTAAAAATAATGGTAATAATATAATTCGACATGTTTTCGAAAGTCACTAATTAAGTTAATAAAAAGTTCTTGCGTAAAAGTAAATACACGTTTTAAAGTTACGAATTAGTTAAATGATGTTTTTAAAGTTTGTGCAAAAGTTATTATTTTATTTACTAATCGAGAATTATAAATACAACTTTATAATTTTATATTTTCATTACGTGTTAAACTAGTCTACCGTGTTTGCAAAGTATAAGTTATTTCGTTTAATTTACCGATATTTATTGTAAAATAACTCTTTAAAAATCTTAAAAACTAATAACTTTGTCATTTATCGGGGTTCTAAATAGTATAAACTATAATGAAATTATTAAGTATAAAGATTTATATAGAAATTTTGGCATGACTTTGCCGTTTGTAGGACGTTTCCATTTTTATAAAAACTCAATGTTTTACCACTTAAATCAATCCAAATTGCAATGTACTCCGCGTGTTTCATTATTTAACTAACAAAATCAAATAATTAATCAAGTATAGCAAAAACCAAACACACCCCTTAGTGGGGACTGTTGTTCCAAACGCACCCTAATGGTTGAACCAAACAGCCCTATATGGGCTGTTAAACCCAGTTCCAAACAGCCCCCTTAGGCTGTTAACACCAAAACCAAACGCCCCTTTAGGCAGTTAAATGCGAATCCAAACGCACCCTTAAGGCTGTTAAGCCCAGAACCAAACGCCCCTTGGGCTGCAAAACGTATAAACAAACACACCTTTAGAATCAAATATTACAACACAAATGCATACAATTATTTTTAACCATTAAATAAAAAGGAAAAATGAGAAAGATGATGAGGGTGGTGGTGTCGGCTGTTGGAGTGACAGCCGTGGTGGGGTGGTGTTCGGTTGGTGGTGGGAGTCGGAGAGGGGGTTCGTGGAGGCGCTGTGGTGGTGTGGCAGCGGCTGGCCGAAGGTGGTGGTGGTACGCGTTGTGGCTGTCAGGTGGGAGATGATGACGATGGTAGGCGGTTGACAGCGATGGTTAGTGTGGAGGAGGCGGAGGTGACGAGGTGGTGAAGATGGTGAGGGTAGTGGTGGCTGGTGGAGTTGCTGCAGCGGGAGATGGTGTTGACCGGTTGAAGGAGTGGTGGAGGTGCGGCGAGTGGTGGTTGAAGCTGGAGGTCGACCGAAGATCGCCGGAAACTCGCCGGAATCTGGCCGGATATGGGAAGGAGGCGCCGGAAATTTAATGGGGGAGGGGAGGTGTGTGTTAGGGTTTTGTAATGTGTGTGTGTGTTTGTTTTATTATAATGAAAGAAAAGATATAAAATATATATATATATATAATAAAAGTTTTAAAATTTTTAAATAGTTGTTAATAGATGGGGGTTAACTTTGTAAATATTTCACAGGGACCTAACGTGTAACGTTTGTTAATCTTTTATAAAATAGTGGTTCGGGACTCGTTTGGGCGACTTAACGGAGGATTTAAAATACGAAACTTGCGCCATTGTTTTCCAAATTATTTTTTTCGATAAAAACGAGTATTTACTTGATTATATTTTATAAATGTTTTTATAAGACTTATTTAAAAATCATTATTATTTATTTGGTACCATTTGGTCTCACAGGTAACCCTTGTCTGTAAAATTTAAAACTTTAATTTGAACATTCGTGTTTTAAAATAACCGCTTTTGAATAAAAATTAAATAATTTATTAAATATTTTTATTAAATCAAAAGTGATAATTAAATATAAATTTAATTACTTTTGGGTCGGTACGAGTTGCGTTCAAAATTTTGCGAGGCTATTTCAGTCATTATTTCTGCTTGGTTGTCCATCTCAGGGCAAAACTAAAAAGTTTGTTCGGTCAATGTTGTTTTATACATCAAATAGCTTTAGAGCCCGAATCGTGAAAACGTAATTTAGCGGTCATTTGACAAGTCAACTTATGAATATATATATCTCCCCTTGTTTTCTAAGTTAAATAAGTTTAGAAAAGTAAATTGAAATGAGATAATTATAATATAAAATTATGATTTATCATTACATACTTTCAAAATTTTACCGGGCTACGCGGTAATCCGTATTGATGTGACCGTAAAAGATCAAAAAGCTCAAAAGTCAAATTGGAAATTGAAAAAGTCAAAGGGTAATAAGTAATTTAAAAATATCGAAAATTGCGAGTTGAGACACACGTGCAGTAATGATATCATCTTTCAAGACTATTATTATCATTTCAATACTCATTGTCTTTCTTTTGAAAAACTTAATAAATGCTTCCAGCAACATTTTATAGAATTTTTTATTTCAAATCATGTAAGCCTTATCCATTTTTAATAAATACAACGAGTTATGATTTTCAAAACATCCATTAGTGGTCGTTCTTTGTACTTTGTGCGATGATTATTATGACGTCATGGCCCAGACACGTATTCCGTCCAGGCCCCGTTTGGGGGTCAAACAACGTTTTCTAAGGTTTCAAACCTTATTTTCAACACTTTCATAAATTCGTTTTCACCAATTCGATACTTTTCGACAAAATTCCAAAATCTCAATTTTTAACGTTTGCTAAAACGTTTTCCCAAAATCTTGTTCAATATCACTTCGCAAATACATTTCACTTTCAAAAAGTCCACCAAAACTCTTATAATGACTAGATATCGCTTCCCAATAAGGGTCTATTAAGATATTTATAAGTCTAAAATACGATTCAAGTCCAAAACCAAGATCCATTTACATACTTAAGCTCATACTAATAAATAGGAAATAATCCGAACCACAATAAGCCCTCCCATTAAGCCACGGCTTAAATAGACTTATTGGGCCATGAGCCCATAAGCTCCAAAATACGTATATTAAGCATGAAAATAAGCCTATAAGCTACGTATCGCATTTGGTTACTACCATATGCCTCAAAATAGTCCACAAACATACGCCATAACACAAAATAGTCAAAATCACTTTCCTATTGATTTTGGAAAAGTCACGTGGCATATAAGCCCAAAATAAGCCAAAAAATAACTTAAAATAAGCCAGAATAAGCTTTACAAGCTACTATAAAAAACAAGCTATCTAGCAACATTTGTTATTCAACATCACGACCATAACATCAAAACTACAAAAATCCATTTTTTTTCCTTTTTATATCCCACGAACCAAAAACCCCTTTAAACATTCGTTTTATTTCCAAAAATCGATTTTTACGACGATCAACTTGTACAACTAACATCTATGCATCAAGATAAACCCAAAAGGACAAACAAAATTTAAATTTGAAAACTTACAAGAAAATCTTTAAAAATGTAGATTTCAACACGAACCGGACAACCCAAATGTTGTTTAAATGAATACCCAAACACTCGTATCAACCCGGAATATCACGTTCTTGATCAAAGTTCGAAAATGTATGTGTTTGTATTGGTGGCTTAGGTCGGAAGCACTGTACACACACATAAGTATGTGTTTTATTTTTTTGAAATAAAAATGGAATGCATAAAATGTCTATTGGAAGAATATAAATGTACAACTTTTAGACAAGCTTGCTAAAAAATGCCATGTTGTCTCCCATTGACTTAAGAGGAGGAGCGTGTTGAGGGTTTGGGTGTGTGTGTTGTAGAGTTGGAAATGAAATGGAAGTCGGTATAATTTATATATATATAAATAAAATTTAAACAAATTTTTGAATAGTTGTAATCAGTTTGAGGTATACCTTGTAAATATTTCACAGGGACCTAACGTGTAACTTTTGTTAATTATTGATTCGGGACTCGTTTGGGGTACTTAACGGAGGAAATAAAATGCGAAACGTGCGCCATTTTTTTTTTTCAAATAATTTTTCTGATAAAAATGAGTATTTACTTGACTATTATTTTATAAATGCTTTTATAAGACTTATTTAAAAAACATTATTATTTATTTTGTACATATTGGTCTCACGGGTAACCTTTGTCCGTAAAATTTAAAACTTTAATTTGAACATTCGTGTTTTAAAATAACCGCTTTTGAATAAAAATTAAATAATTTATTAAATATTTTATTAATTAAAAAGTGATAATTAAATATAAATTAATTAATTATGGGTTCGGTTACGAGTTCGTATCAAAATTTTGCGAGGCTATTTCAGTCATTTTCTGCTTGGTTTCGTGTCTCGGGCAAAACTAAAAAGTTGTCCGGAATGTCATTTTACATCAAATTGCTTTAGAGTCTGAATCGTGAAAACGTAATTTAGCGGGTTGTTTTTGATAAATCAATTTAGGAACAAAATATATCTTCTCGTTTTCCAAGTTAAATAAGTTTGAAAAATAAAATAACCAATGAGAGATAATAATAATTATTAGTATTTATAATTTAAATACGTTTCAAAAGATTACCGATTACGCGGTAATCGTTTTTATGTGACCGTAAGAGGTCAAAAGTCAAAAGTCAAGTCGGAACCAAAAAGTCAAAGGGTAAAATAGTAATTTAAAATATCGAAAATTGCGGGGTGTGACAGTACCTACCCCTTAAAGGAATCCCGTCCCGGGATTCGATTTTTGTTAACCTATTGTGTGATTAGGAACATATTTAGGATTTAACAAATCCGTTTTTAAACATGGCGTTGAAAATTTTATTCAGCAAAATTCAATGTTTTGACACTTCTTTATATACAAAATTTTTTTAATTCATTAACATGAGTATTTTAGAAAAATATTATTACAAGTTTTGTGATTGATATAACTTGTTATAAGGAAAGTCTATTGATAGTGAAGACATCAGGGGAGAAAGTGTAGACGCGTGGGTATGTCTGTATAAGGGTTTAAATGTTTTAGGGCAGAGATATCTGTAGGGACCGGTGATTAAGGCTGAAGGATGTAAGTATTCAACTTACTTAGAAAGTACGAGGATGAATCATGGCTCAACACACCATGAGCAGACGATGCGAATTAAAGTATAACCGAACGGCTCTAACTGCGACCTAATAAATAGACACGCCGTAGAACGAGAAATAATAATGATAACGGAACGTTGCACACAACGTTTAAGAACGAAATTGACAACCATATATGTTTGTGCTTTAGTTTAGTCAACAAAATGCATCTTTACGAACTTATTAAGTTTATGAAGATATTACGACGTTCTTACGAAAAGTTACTATTTATAGAAAGTTTTCATTTTAGGAAGGTTTTAAATTTCTGGACGTTAATAGCGTCCCCTAATTTGATCGTTTCTATATCTCCAAAAATGAACTATTGAAACCCTATCGTTTAACCAAAATACTTTGCTTGCAAAATATATATATAAAATGTTGCTATATTTAGAAATGACCAACGGCAACGACTTATCATTTTTAGAAAAATTCATAAACCTTCGTTTTGATATTAAGAAGCTCCACAAATATTTTCAAAAACTTTCGACACTTGACAAACCTTTCAAAACATTTTTAAACGTCCGTTTTACCCTCATTTAAAACTCGGACCAACAACTATATTTTTATAAAACACCCATGGTCTTGACCATAAATTTGACCATAATATTTTCCAAACTATCCAAAATTCTTTTACGCTAAAGCCAATCAACAAAATTTACTATAATTCAAGCATAACCCTATCGCCATCTTTGTTGCAACTCAAAATTTTCACATCCTCTCAACCAGAACAATTTATATACCCAATATCATCAAAATCTTCATTAAAATATTTATTCCTTTTAATCATTTGAAAATCATAGCACAAACATATGGAGTCGTGAATCAAAAGTATAAGAATACACAGCAACAATAACTATAAGAAACGGTGATGGGATGCGGAAAGTGGACATTTTGAGAAACAATATCCCAAGAATAACGGTCAACAAATGGGAGGAGCTCACGGGAAAAGTAATAACTTAAGAATGATATAAGGTAGTTCAAGCGAGGCCTTAAAGTTCTGTTGAATGGTAAGACACGATCGCGTTTCTAGGTCTTTTTAACGGATTCCGGTGATTATCAGTTTCGAGTTCATACTTATGTCATATCGGTAGTGTTCCCAAATCTATAGGTCGTGTGTCGAGTTGTTCTTCTCATAAACTTTCAGTTGGTGGTAGCTAGTCCTTAGGTCGATTTTTGAATAGACGCTGCATCCTCGTAGTTGATCAAAAAGATCGTCTATACTAGGTAACGGGTAACGGTTTGCTTGTTAAATTCTCGGCTTGTCGGTGTACATCCTGAAGGATCCATCAGAGGTTTCATCGGTACTAGGATCTCATAATTCATGTGATTCTATCTCACTAAAAGGTAAGTATATTGAAGAAAATCTTCTAGTTCTATTGGTTATCATCCACTTAAAGATTGAGCTCAAGTACATTCTATAAACAACTTTCAATCCGTAATTCCAATACTAATCAGAAGCGTGATTTAGTTTTGTCACCCTTACTCGCTAAGCTTGTGGTGTTTCTATATACCAAGGTTGAAGAAAATCTGCTTAGTTATAATGCTTACGAATACAAATACACGTGACCGACACGACTCATGAATACGCACGCCAAATATTAATAAAATACAAGTACAATATAATCTCGTCAACAATGTAGAGGAAGAAAAGAAAATAGAAATGAAAAGTAAGGGTAATTTGACAAAAATTTATAGTGACTACTCCCAGCATAGCATGGTCCTTTCTGAATTTATACATAGGTGATCAAGTTATGTATAATTTAAGAACTAACGATGAAATGCTCATTTCGTCAAATTAATGTTAAAAAAAATCTATCAACGGTGCAAAACGATATATTTATAAGAGTAGCAAAACAGTTTTGGTAATGAAAACAAAGAAAAGTAAATAGGGTAGAAGGGTTGTTTATATAACGAAACAGAAACCAAGGTAAGTGAAACGAGAAATGGGTAGGAGTTGACGCAAGGTATTTTGTAAGATAGCGAGAAAGGTTTTATGAGGCGATAACAAATTAGTATACAAGAAAATTACGTGACGGTTTATACTGTAATGGTAACAAATGGTTTACGAGTTGACAACCCAATAATTTATAAAGCGACAACGTAATGGTTTATAAAAGACACGAAGTAGTTCATAAGATGACAACGACATAGTTCATAAATTTACAGCGAAACAAATAATAGGTTTAAAATAAATTAGGAAGCTAATAGAAAACGGTTTTCGTAAGAATTGGTGTAAAAATAAGTGTATATCGTGACAACTATGTTTATAAGACGACACTAAAATAGTTCATAGGATACCATTCACTTAGTTAATAACAGTAAGACAGTTTACATAAATATAGCGAGATGGGTTGTAAAACGGTAACAAACTCAAGAAGCAGCTTACATATATTTACTAGCGATGTGAAGTGTAACTGACAAAATTATTATGACGCAATTGAACAAAGGATTTTGAGAAATCTACACAATACACGAAATTCACAGGTAAATACTAGTGCAACACTCTTAGAGATTTCAGTCTAAGCCTACTTAGGTTTCACTTATGATAGGAAAAGTCTCTAAGTCTCCTTCCAGTCTCTCCTTCCACATCAGCGGTATCTTGACGGGTTAGAGCTCCAACAATTTTAACCTCCCTAAATAACGTTCACAACGTTTCAGATTTCTAATTTCCACTATGGCCTCTAAGTGAATATCGAAACGAGTGGTCCTACAATTCAACTCACACAGCCAACATGTCTTGTAAGTTTTTTTTTTTTTTATTTTTATTTTATTTTCACTTCACAGTGCACGGTCCAGTGTGGTGCAACCTTCGTTTGTTGTGGAAGGGAAATTTTTGCTACTTATCTGTCCTTGAAATTCGGTTTAGCAACGTAAGCTCTCACGGACTTTTGTCATTTATTTTGTTGTTGTCATTCCTTACTACCTTGGTTTTCTAGCGTACGACCTAATCCATATAGTCGCGAGCCATGTGGATTCTTTCCTCATAGGCAGTATTAGCTTCAATAGCATTAGCAATTCGTTGGGTTACAATACACTTGATCCTCGTGGAACTCATTCATTGTCTTGTCGTCGGTATTTACTTCAAAATCGAATGGGGTAATGGAAATGAAATAAGTCGATTAAATGGTTAAGTATAGACTAATTTCTGAGGCAATATGCGTACTCATAAAATCTTCAAGGTGGTGGATGAAAATACGATGCAGGCACTCTAATGAGTATGAGGGACAGTGTTTAAACCGTCTCAAGACGGGAGAAACAATTTGGGAAGATCGACTTAGAGTTCAAAATAGCTATAGTAATACGTTAAAAGTAGATAAGATAAAGATCTTTATGACATAGTTTAACATAGTAAAAAAAATTACCATATTAAACCTCCAGTTACAAGTCCCGCCCATACAAGACTTGTGAAACTTAGATTCATACATAATTCCATGTAAACATAACCGTGTCGGGTTTCGCGTAATACGATATTGTATAAGGTTATGAATAATAAGTTCGAGACCATTGCATCGCTCACAATGTCTTAGACAAGTTTTAGCGACCATTGTGTCATCCACAATGTCTTAGAAAAGTTTAATATTTATATAGACAACTTCCATATAAGTAATTAGAGGAATAAACGTAAGGCGAACGTAAATCGCGGAGAAGAGATAACCGCAAAGAAAAGATAACCTCAGAGAAAAGATAAGCGCAGAGAAAAATGTTCGCAGAGAAAAGATAAGCGTAAGCTCATAGCAAAAACACGTATAATGCACACATAAAAGCACGTAAGTATCACATACTGGTTTTATTAGTCCAGACTAGGTAGTTAGCTAGATAATTTCTACCTAGATAACTACCTGGTTCTCATAACCTTGCTCTGCATCCAATCTGTCACACCCCAAACGGGGCCTGGACAGAATACGTGTTCAGGGGCGTGACGTCAAAATATACATCCCCAACGCAAGGCACAAGAGAACGACCACTAATGGACGTTTTGGAAATCATAACTCGTTGCATTGTTTAAAAAAATAAATAAGTTTTATATATTTAAAAGAAATTAAACATTTGGCGAAAGCATTAAGTAAAGAAGTAAGGCTGAATCATAATTTGGTTTTCAAAAACAAAACGAGTATGATATTTTGATAATCTTGAAAGAGATATATTGCTACGTAGCAACCACATACGCACATCAAGAAGTCCAAAGCTAAGCACCTGAGAAAAACATGACTAAAACGGTCAACATAAAGATGAATGTGAAATCACAGTTTAAGTACAACATTCATGAGGACCAAACAACGTTTAGTGATACAGCTTCACTCACGAATTTCGAAAAACATTTAATAATCAGTAAATTTCAAAATCAAGTAAGTGTGGACCAAAGTTTATCAGGTAACGCACGCTGACCTTTATAGGAGATATTACTTCACGTACAAAGCACATGCGACTAATTATAACGAAGATGATTTCTGGCACTTTGGTCCACCAACGATCCGATACACAAGAAGACTCTATTATCCATATCTACAAACAATAAATAAACATTAAGAGTTAAAAATCCTTGGAAAGTATATTTGGGCTGTAAACAAATTTCATAAAACAGTTTGGTAAAACAACACAAACCTTGAAAGCAAAAAGAAAACCAGTCAACGAATAACTCGGAACATGATTAGGGTTTCTTTTCAATCCAGCAAGGTGCTCAAGCTTATGTTTTGAAGATACATTTCTAATGGAATCATAAAGTTGCCTCCAAATGTGCTCACCCCAAGGAAATGAGTTCCAAGCATCAAGATCGTTAACCATTCTCAAATATACATCATCCACCACTGAAACCAACTCCCGCCCCATGAAAATAACCTCCAAAGATAACAACAAACATAGTCGAATTGCATCTTCATCACTGAGTTTGGAAAACTTTTCTTCATCATCAAATAAAGCAAAAAGATCAATGATCTTAACATCATACCCTATCTTCTCAGGAAATAACCGATTACGAAAGGGGATATCACCATTCCTATACTCACGGAAACTAATCGACCCAAATTCAAAACCAGTAAGAAGGCAAAACTCACGACGTCCGAAATGGAGACTATGGCCATTAACATGATATATGAGTGGCAAATCAAAGTTATCATCGTCACTACAACACTGTTTTTGAAGAACATAATGGATCATACCATCATCATTCTCAACATATATTATATCAAGCCAAGGTCCAAAACATGTTGTCTTAAACAGCGTACGACGGTCTTCATTAAGTCTATCTTTGAATAACTGGAATAAACGAAGTTTGCTTCTAACATGAATCGTAGCAGGATATTCCTATATTAGCAAATAAAGTATTCATTTAGTAATTCAGATGTATCATAGATGATAATGACGCAAAATATAAAGACTTAGACAATTGTATAACATAACTGGACAGTTCAATGATTTTTTTTGGTGCAAGGTGAACATTTTATTAATTACAAGAAACATTACATAACAAGTATATCACAAAGCTTAGACATTCCCTAAGCCTTTATACACACCTACAAGATAACCATTCAATACCAACAATGTAAAATGACTGATATCTGATAACACTTCATATAGACACCTAGACATCTTGTATATCCTCTTATTTACTCTGATAGAACCCATCATTCAGAGAAGGAACAAGTCAATTCAATTGTCCTTGATTGTTCACCATAAGCACCAAATACCATAGTCTCACAACTAGATCTCCACAACCCAAGTCAGAAATACACCATTCAACCCAAATCCATAATGGCATATCCACAATGGACAGTTCAATGATTGGTTCAAATGTTAATGAAAACAGACTAATAAACCCGCTAAACATGCATATCTAAACAATTACAAATACTGGGTTCTAATCCTGGTGATAAAGCAAATCGACGCTAAACTAAACAATTGCACAAAAGAAACCTACAAAAATTATAGATCTACATGGCAATAAACTAACCTAAGATTAAAAAAAGAAGACTTACCATTGCATTCGATTGAGAATCACTCATAAGATTAAAGATTGTGATGTGTGTGTTTTTTACTATGTGTATAATTTTTGAAATGAAATGAAAAGTCAAAAATTGTAAAAAAGATGAGAGAGAAACGGCGCACATTCCCTATGAAAAACAATCAAATCGACGTCGCCGGTAGAGGAGAGAGAAACACTCGGTAGAGCAGTAGAGCATCCTACGTGGACATAAAGACAAAATAGTACTTCAAGAGTATTCAAGTAATTTTACTTTAAGTGGTGGGCCAAGAAAAAGTGTTTTTGAGTGGACACGTGTCAAGCTATAAAGGGGGTCGAGCGGTAGAGCAGTAGAGCATGGCTCTTTTGGGAATTAGGATGACTTTTGACCAAAACGTGTAAACACATTAGTACGGAAGGCCCTTTTGGGAATTTTCTCATCTTTTATCCCTTTTCAAAAAGTAGAATATTCAGGAATACACATGATTTGTATATGTGGTGCAACATGTCGTTCATTGAAGTGAAAATACCAAAAGTGCAAAACAAGATATACTTTTCAAGACTGCATTCCAAGAATGATAAGAAAGAAGGATGGTGGTGATGTTTTATTATTTTAGATGTTTTTTAGTTATGTTTTTACTATCACATCTTTTTCTGTTTTTAAAAAAAACAAAAAAAAGTTTTTTGTTATCAGGTAATTTTTTTTTCTTTAAGAGAATACATTGGTTTATTCTCCGTTACGGGATACTTTGGGTTATTCCGTCCTTCGTTACGGGATACTTTGGATTATCCCGTTCTCCGTTACGGGATACTTTGGGTTATCTCGTATGAAAATAGGATACTTTGGTTTATTCTAGTTCGGGATACTTTGGTTTATCCGTATGATACATTGGGTTATCAGTTTTGAAGATCAGTCTCCGCTTGCTGTCAGCTGTCTTCATCAAATAACTAGTTATTATGTTAATGTTTTTTTTTCTTTTCTAGTTTACTACTCCAGCCTGAGCTTTCGCGGTTTCGCCGCTCGGACTGCGAGGAAGTATTAGATGATAGAGTTGGCCCAAGCCCGGTTTGTGGGTTGGGTCCATTAGTGTTTGCTTATGTCTTTCTATATATTGTGGCTGAATAATAAATCATACCTACGGGATTTCATTATTTAACAAACCCAACAAATCTAAAAAAAATATTAATAGTCAATCTTAATGCGACATGTAGCAGATTGGGTCTACAAACTAAAGGTTACTAGGTTGGTGACCAGATTGTTGTATTCTCTTTCTAGTTTTGTACAAACTTAATATTATATTAAGTATTAATTTGAATTTATACTCCAACCCAATTAATAAAGGTCACCAATAAACATAGTCTTAGACATGCATCAAGACCAACTAGCTAAGATGTATAGTATAGCTATTGATCAACTAGAGAAAAGTTCAACATAGACCCAAAATTTAGCATAGACTCAATGAACCAATCCTAACCACTCATTTTTTCATCAAAATAATAAAAACCCACTTTTCACCTATTTAAAATAAATAAATATCTCACAAACCGTTAATCGTTACGCAAAACAAAACATACCATCGTGACGAGAATTAAATCATCTTTATATAGAGGGGCACTTCTATATACATTCGACGAAATTTTTTTCGAAATTTTTTTTTAGATGCGTCTGAAAAAAATCACATGTGATTTTATGAAATCACATGTGATTTGTTTCAGACGTGACTGAAAAAAAATCGATAAAAAAGTTTTTCGAAAGTAAATCGAAGTGGATGTCTAGTGAAAGATATAAAAATACTCGCCGCGATGGTGTATTTTTTGTCATTTGATGATTTACCGTTTGCAGGATATCTTATTTTTTTAAAAGCGGTGAAAAATGATTTTTATTATTTTGATGAAAAAATAAGTGACTAGAATTGTTTCATTGGGTATATGCTAAATTTTGAGTCTATGTTGATCTCTAGTGTGATCAACTATATATAAAGCTTTGGGTTTTGAGTTTCACAAATATAATTAATTCTTCTTTGATTATAAACTTTATTAATCCAGCCTAACGTAGTAGACTATTTAGATACAATACAATACATTAAATAAACTCTTTAACAATTCTCTTGCTTACCAACTTAATCGGGTTCCATAATCTCATACTAAATCATATGAGTAATTAGCAACTCACTATCCCTTGTATAATCACTTCAAATAGA
>BQNB010082511.1:0-29309 GCA_026074375.1 Tanacetum coccineum
ATGGTCACACATATTAACACTTTTGGCCACTCTATGTTTAATTGTATGTGACTAAATATACAAAAAACATGCTTTATTGGTTGTACATTATTTACGATCACTAAATTGTACCTATTTAGTCACACAAAAAGCGTGGATACGGACACTAAAGCTTTCTTATGTGTGACTAACTTGAATGCGTGACCGTAGGTGACCTACGGCCGCGCGACCTTTTGTCACACACAAAACTTTTTGCGTGTGTGACTATGTGTATATAGTCACACATTTTTGGTGTGACCAATACCACTTTTTGTACTAGTGAGAACTGTTCGATACACGAAGTATATATAATGGGATTAACGGTTAGTGCATATCTAATAGGTTGTGCATTCAGAAAATCCATAATTTGTTCAAACCCTTCACTTTTTGTGGGTTTTGATGATGAATGATAAAATTGAGTTAGGGTTTGCGATTAGAGAGTTTTCGAAAGTACAAAATCAATCAAATAACTTATTGAAACCCTTAATCGAAGTATTTATGAAACCACCCTCAACAGTTGTAACTTAAACTCAGCAGTAGCAACTCAACAGTAGTAAGTGTATGCCTAGCAACATTAACTTAGAACCAGCAGTAGTAAGTTATGCCTAGCAGGATTAACTTAGAACCAATAGTAGTAAGTTATGCCTAGCAGCATTAACTTTGAGTCACCAGTATTAACTCCAATTCCATTCCAAACATCTTTTCCATCATCAATCTAACACTTTTCTTTGCTTTTCTTGCAAAAAGTTAGTCCAAAAACCAAGAAAAAACAAGCCATAGCAATTTTTACAATTATCACAGTATTAATTATACCTAACAATATTAAGTATAACTAATAATAGTAACTTAGTAGTATTAAGTATAACCAGCAGTACTAATTATACTTAACAGCAGAAACTTTTAATGAGATGAATAACAGTATTAATTCATATAAAACTCTACAAAAACATAAAGAGATAAAAGACTTTAAAGATTCATCATTCCAATACTAACAATCAAATATTGAAATCTACTTACATCAAAAGCTTTTGTAAGCAAATCTGCAACATTCTTGTCAGTATGGATTTTGACCATTTGAATCAATTTCTTTTCATTGCAATCTCTAATAAAATGATGTCTGGTCTCTATATGCTTTGTTTTTGAATGAAAAATAGGATTTTTAATTATGCAAATAGTACTGTTATTGTCAATAAAGATCTTGGTATGCATAAAATTGTACCCATAATCAAGTAGTTGATTCTGAATCCAAAGCAGTTGTCCACAGCAACTTGAAGCAGCCACATACACAGCTTCTGTTGTGGAATTTGCAACCACTGTCTGTTTCTTGCACTGCCATAATATTAATCTACATCTAAGAAATTGAGAACCTCTTGTTGTAGACTTTCTATCTAAGCTTGCTCTAGCATAATCACTATCAGTGTATGCTACCAAATCAAAAGGAGAATCTTTTAGATACCAAAGGCCCAATTTTGGTTGACCTTTTAAGTACCTAAAAATCCTTTTCATAGCATGAAGATGTGAAACCTTTAGATTGACTTGGTATCTAGTACAGGCACACACTACAAACATGATGTCAGGTCTTGAAGATGTAAGATACATCAATGAACCAATCATGACCAAATACATATGACATACCGAACTTCTTCACCACTTTCATCCTTGAGCAGAGGCTTTTGAGTTTCCATTGGTGTGCTTGCAGTCTTGACTTCTATAAACCTAAATTTCTTTAAAATTTCATCAACGTATTTATCTTGACTAATAAATATTCCATCATTCTTTTGCTGCACTTGTAATCCTAAGAAGAATGTAAGTTCTCCCATAGAACTCATCTGAAATTTCTCATGCATCAACTTCTCAAATGCATTGCATAGCTCGTTCTTTGTTGAACCAAATATGATATCATCCACATAAACTTGGACCAGTAAAATATCACCAATGTGCCTTTTGATGAATAAGGTCTTGTCAATTTTCCCTCTTTGAAATCCATTGTCTAACAGATATGTTGACAATGTTTCATACCAAGCTTTAGGAGCTTGATGTAGTCCATATAGTGGTTTTTCAACCTTGTATACCCTATTAGGAAAGTCTGGATCTTCAAATCCTGGTGGTTGACACACATACACCTCTTCTTTAATCTTCACATAGAGAAAAGCACTTTTTACATCCATTTGATACACCACAAAATCTTTAAATAAAGCATAAGCTAAAAATAGTCTAATTGCTTTAATTCTTGCAACAGGGGCAAAGACTTTATCATAGTCAATCCCTTCTTCTTGTGTGTATCCTTGAGCAACCAATCTTGCTTTATTTCTTATCATAATTCCCCTTTCATCCTTTTTATTCCTGAAAACCCATTTAGAGCCTATAGCCCTTTTTCCAATTGGTAAATCCACCAAAGTCCAAACTTCTTATAACTTGAATTGTAGAAGCTCTTCATGTATAGCCTTTATCCAGCTTGGATCCTTTAATGCATGAATTACCTTTTTGGGTTCTTCCTGTGATAAAAAGTAAGCAAACAAGCAGTTTTAAAGGTCTTTATGGTTTGTTCTTTGTTGAATAGTACTAACAAACCCATGTTCCTCCAAATTCTTTGACATCTTTCTTATTTGTGTAGCTAATTGCAAATCTATAATCACTTGATCAAGAGGATGATCATTATGACATCTTGTAGTTGGAATAGGACTGACTTGGATTGTTGTATCCAAATTGTTCATGTCAGCCTCTGCACCATCATCTTCATTATCTCTAAATATGCTATAATCTTCCAAAGCAGGCATATTTGGATCAAAAGGAAGTTCAATGCTTGTTTTTTCACCAACAACATTAACTTCATTTGTGCTAGCAGCATTAACATTGTTAGTGATGTTAACATTATCTTCCTTCTCTTGATCATTACATTCACTTTCTTTTCTTGGATCTTCATCAACCTTCTTACCATCATCACATGAAGGCTTGAATCCATCATCATGAGAACTCTTTGGATCATGAGAAAATGGTAGATCAGCAGTCCATAATGGTAGCAAAATATAATTTTTGACAGGTTCTGTCTCCTTTCTAGCTTGACCTGCATTATCACTTTCTTTTGTACCTGCAAAACCATTAGACTGTGTACCTGCAACAATTGGCTCATAATTCATTGTTCTTGTTAGTGCATCAATATCAAATAGCCAATCTGGTCCACTACCTACAACATTAGGTGTATTCTCACTAAACCTAATATGCAAGTTTTCTTCCACTATCCTTGTTCTACTATTGAATACTCTAAAGGCTTTACTATTCAAAGAGTATCCAACAAAGAAACCTTCATCAGCCTTACCATCAAATTTGCCTAAGTGATCTATGGTATTGAGAATGGTAACAGGACACCTAAATGGTCTCATAAAACTTAAAGTTGGTGTTCTACCATGAAAAAGTTCATATGAGGTCTTGTTATGAGGCTTAACTACTAACACTCTATTTTGCACATAGCAAGCAGTATTAACTACTTCTGCCCAAAAAGTAGTTGGCAACTTAGAATTAGCTAGCATAGTCCTAGCAGCCTCAATTAGTATCCTATTCCTCCTCTTAGCAACTCCATTTTGTTGAGGAGTTCTAGCTACACTAAATTGTCTCAAAATACCCTTTATCTTACAAAATTGATTCATTTCTCTATTTTTGAACTCAGTTCCATTATCACATCTAATCACCTTAACCTTGTGATCTACTAGATTTTCTATCCCAGTTATAAAGGACTTAAGAATGCCACTTATCCTCATCCTTAGTAGCTAGAAAGAAAACCCATGTAAACCTACTGTAATCATCTGTGACAACTAGGCAATACATTTTCTTCATAAGACTTTTTACAAATGTTGGACCAAACAAGTCCATATGTAACAAATGTAAAGGAAGACTGAGTGAGTTCTCTGTTTTGGACTGTTAGATATTAGAAAAAGACTCGGTCACCCCGTGTATTTTACTGTTTATTATAGCTCGTAGTTTAATAGTTAATTATTATGATTTTTGTATTAGCCGGGTACTAATAGCCGCGGGTATATTGTAAGAACTATATAAGCCTCTTCCAACTTTGTAAGAGGTAAGCTAGTTATTTACACTTTTCATATTAAACACATTTTCTCTCACTAGAAAATCTCTCTCATGTGTTTCTCTCTCTAGAAACTAGCCAAGTTCAAGATCCAGACCCCGTGGATTTATGGAGATATGATAAACACACAATTGGTATCAAAGCTTATGGGATGATTAGATCGTGTATATGTGCGATTTCTGCTTGTTTAGATTAAAAAAAGTACCAATTGAAGGTGTTGAAAGCTTGTTTATATTTTTCATTTCTCCCAAATTTTTGATGTTTGTAAGTTAAAGTTTGGTGTTTTATTAGTTGCTATTGCCTTGTGGTACTGTGTTGTGCAAAAGAAATCAAGCAAAATCGTTCAAAAGGGTGATTTATAAGTGCTTTTGTGTGATAAAAGTCGGTGTTCTTTGTGGAGGTTTGCCAGAATTTCTTCATGACGGTTTGCGTAAATAGAATATTTTATTTAGTAGGTGTCCAACTATTTAACACACGGCGGGTTGCTTTGGAGGCGAGTGGTTTGCTTAGGCAGCGGTTTGAACAGGTTGACAGCGGTTTGAATATTTTAATAGCAAATATCTAAAGGAAACTCTGGCGGTTTGAAAACTCAGCGGCGGTTTGATTAAAATATAGACGGCGGTTTGTATTATTTCTTCGCGGCGGGTTGCTTGGCAGCGAGTTGTGTTCGGCGAGTTGCCTTAATTTCCACCAGCGGGTTGCCTTAATTCTTTGCAGCGGTTTGATAGCCTCTGGCGGCGAGTTGAGCTACTGTCTTAGACATTTGGAATATTTCAAACTTGGGACTTAATATCACTAAAACAAGAAACAAATACGTTAACCTCACCACTTTTAACGTACATTCACTAATCATTGATCGATCAAAACATATCATATCATAATAAAACAAGATGTCTAATATGTCGGAAGATATCCAGTGTGCCGGTTCGGATACACGCCCACCAATGCTTGATAGAACAGACTTTGAATCTTGGCAACAACGAATACGTCTGTACTGTCTGGGAAAGGATAATGGAGAGAATATAATGAAATCCATTAATGAAGGTCCATTTCATATGGGAACGGTCTCAGATGTTACTGCTGCAGGAACTGAGGGTGCAGTTCAACAAGGTCCAGTACGTGCGAGAGTCCTTAGTGACCTCTCAGCTGAAGAAAAGGAAAGGTATAAAGCTGACATTCGTGCAACAAATATCCTACTTCAAGGTATACCAAAAGACATCTACTCACTCATCAACCACTATACTGACGCCAAAGACATTTGGGAAAATGTGAAGATGATTCTGGAAGGTTCTGAGTTGACAAAGGATGACAGGGAATCTCAATTGTACGATGAATTTGAACATTTCCGTCAAATCAAAGGAGAAACCATTCAAGGATACTATGTTAGGTTTACGAAGCTCATTAATGACATGAGAAACATCAAGATGACCATGCCCAGGATGCAGCTTAACTCTAAGTTTGTGAACAACATGTTACCTGAGTGGAGTAGATTCATAACTGAAGTCAAACTTAACAGAGGTTTGAAGGAGTCTAATTTTGATCAGCTTTATGCCTATTTGAAGCAACATGAGGAACATGAAGCAACATGAGGAACATGCTAATGAGAACATAACAATGATGGAAAGGTTCCTTCAACCAACTAATGATCCTTTGGCACTAGTGTTGAAAGCCTCAGTTCATCAGTATCCAACATAATCATCCAAGTCTCCCCATTCCTCAAATGAACCATCTCATGCTGACAACTTTCAACTGGACTCAGGAAGTTCTTCAACAGAAAACTTGATTGAAAGTTTATCCAACTCACTTTAAATCCTATTTAATAGTTGATCATTTAAGATTTAAGAAGTTCAAAGTTCCAACAAGATTTTAACAATAGATTCATTAGATACCTCCTGGGAGTCAGGTCTTGAAGATGAGGAAGCCATGAGTTGATAATTAGGTGTTCCTCTGGCCTTGATCACTACAGGTCATTCCACCAAGACCATCACATGCACCAAAGTGTGGGAAGTGATGTTTCCATAGGCACATCTTCTTACGCTATCCTTGTTTCTTGGATGTCTTGATTTCTTGTGAGTCTGCACTCACTAGCAAAAGTCCTCTTGGTGGCAGTTGTAGCACTCCACTTTGGACTTATCAATACCTATAGTCTCATTACACATTAACAGTAAGCTTCCCTCGTGATTCTTCAAAAAAACCTTCTTGCCTCTATAGTCTACATGGCCATTTTCCATCTCAAACATCCTTTTCATGGTCATCTGGATGTATGTGTTGCAAGTCCTCTGTACAGGTTGGAGGTCAATTTGGTTGACTAGCAAAAAATGTCAAACTACACAACATACTTCAAGTGATCATTGTTTGTAACTGTGTGCATCATAACTGGAGTGCTTAGAGTTAGAAACTCCATGAGGCATTAGTAAATGCTTGAGTAGTATTAATGCTCCATTAGTGTGCTAGGTTGTTATTTAAGAGGGGACACAAAATCTTGTTTTGTGTGCTTGAACTTGAGGTGGACATCCCTTTAATTTTGGTTCATACCTTGAGGTTGATTGTAAAGATCTCCATGGTCTTTGTATCCATAATCAGCTTTATTCCGCCACACAACTGCTGTGTGTTCCACTCTGGTGTACAAACTTCTTAATAACTTTTGTTTAACATCTTCTTGTGAAAGCTTTTTTTCATCCAAAAGTCCAAACTGACTCACAAGCTTTTGAACGCCTATCAAAAGTTTGATCAAAGCTTCTTTGTGCTTGGAGCAGTGAAGTTTTTCATATTGTTTTACTGTTAAGAGATTCAGAGTCTTTCTTGTAGCTGCATTTCCTACCAATATCTCTTTTCAACAGCTTCCAGCAATTCTTAGCATCCTTTATAGAGTTAACTTTAACTGATGTTTCTTTGGGAAGGCCCATCATTAAAGATTATTCTAGCTTCACTTCTACATCTCTCTGGCCTTTTCTTTAGCAGCTGTTAATAGGTTCTCTGCATATCTCTTCTATAATTTTTGTTTTTGGGGCAAGGTTTGCCCTATTTCTCTATGACACTTCACATAGTGCATAGTCTTTCATCTGGATTATATGGTTCAATCCTCATTCTTACATATCTTCATATCTCTAGGGGGGCTGTTTTGCGGTTGAAAGGGTTGTTAGATGTGGTTAGTGTTGTCTGTGGTGAATCGGGTTAGGGATGTCTTTTTTTTTTATTTTGAGCATGGGAAACTTGGATCAGCCACAGTGTGCAGAAATCTTTGATCCTATCTTTTAGCAAAAACAGGTTCTTCTTATTCATAGCTTCTCAACAAGCTCTGATACCACTTGTTGATCCCACTTCTATAGATCGAATTCCTTAAGCTTGTTTAAGGTTTAGTTATATTAGATAAATCTAACACAACTATAGTAGATGTGTTTGAATGTATTAAAGATTATGCAGAATCTAATCTTTAATTTTAAAAAGGAATTATCAATTGAAACAGTAATTCAATGAACATACAGCTGTCAACAAATAAGCTCCAGTAATATTAATGATATAATACGAATACTCTCAATGTATTAAGGTTACAAAGGACCTTGAAGCTACAGAAAATCTGATATAGATCATTATATAAAACTCTATGCCTTAGGGGACCTCCGTTTAATACACCAAGGGCCCTAGTCGGTTATAAAACTTTTACTTAAGTATCCATAATCTTTTCTATAAACAACTAATACATATCATATAAGCAATACTAACTACCAGCATTAACTTGATATTCACTAGCAGTAGTAACTTGAGGCATATTTTCACTAGCAGCATTAACTTCTGCTGAGCAGTCTTATACTTTGTACTAACAAGTAGTAAATATTAGGCATATTTTCTTTTGAAGTTTCTGAGGCTAGTACTACTTAGCTGAGAGCATTTAACACCAAACTTGCGCCGACAGAGTAAGAAGAGTAATTCAAACAACATAATGAAGTCTTTTAAATCATAACAAAATGCACTTTTCTCCGCCAGAAAAGTGCAAATATAAATTGCCACACCAAAGCTAACTAATTCCTGAGTGTACACAATTTGTTCCTGTATGTAGTCCAAATGGTAACATCAAAGTCAATTAAGTTCCGAATGTACCCATTTAAATTGTTTCACCAAAGTCAACTAAGTCCCGAGTGAAAGCATTTTATCCCGCTGCGTAGTCAAATCTGTAACATCAAAACGGTAACATAAAAATGAACTAAGTACCGAATGTACACATTTCTCCCTCCAGGATGATGACTAACTAAGGAATCATCCTACACATGTGTACATCGTTAATCAACTGGAACAACTTACTTAGCTTTATAGCCCGTGATTACATAAGCAATATTCTGTGAGAAAATTTTGGAAAGTACTCTCTTTATAAATCTCTCTTGATTAACCCGATCTAAATCCCTTATCTATTCCATCGGCTAATACTAATGACCACTCATGGAGACAACCCGATGAAACGAACCCAAGAATGAAGCAAAATACCACACTTGTGCCTTAATATTGTACTATTCGTGTGATGAAGAATGGTGCCGAGGTAAATCTCTAAGTACCATATACCCACACCAAAGTATACAAAAAATACAACACCTCTTGAAATCTCCTCAACTATGTGAGACACTGAGTACTACAATGTAACTCCTTAAAGTGATAGCTACTTTATGGGTATAGGTAGAAAGAATCATGTTTATCCCAAACCTTGATCGATTCCTTAGCTTGTCTAAGGTTAAATTACCTTGGATAAGTCCAAAATAACTTGTTGTAGATAACTTCTGTTTATATACTTAAAGTTGTATGCAGGAATCTACATCCTTAATATCTAGAAGTTTATGAATTAAACAGGTAAAATGTGATGCAGTAGAATGAGTCTATGTATTAACAATGAATTAACCAAACGCTCCAATATTATTAGATTAATAATACAAGTACTCTTTACTAGTACTAGGGTTTACAACCTTGAGTATTGAAGGTGTCTATAGAGATGTGTTTTACAATCCAAACCTAGGTTCTCTTTTATACACCCAAGAAGTCCTTTACAAGATAAAACTACAAATCTTCTAAACTTTTATATAAGAATCCTACGTATCTTCTAAATATATAAGATTTTTAATTGAGCAGTCCATACATATCACTTCATACGTCTTTGATCTCCTGGCAGTTGTATTCTTCATGCAGCAGTACTAAGTCTTCTAGCAGTATTAAGTTAGTACTAGCAGTACTAACTTTCTTCTAGCAGTACTAACTTGTTTAGTACTGGTAGGTTATATGCCTAGCAGTTACTAAGTTATTTAAACTAGAAGTGAAGATTATTCCCTACAATCCTCCCTAAAACTTGTTATATTTACCTTCAAAATCTTTCAAGTTTCTTCTGACTCAAATCTTTTTGTCTGGTCTGCTGAGGATGCTTCCAAACACTCTTCTACTGCAGTACTTGTGACTTGACAAACCTGATGAGCTCATAACCCATTTCACTTTGATGATCTACTTCAAGCCTTCTACTTAACATTTTTGACAGAGTATCTTGTGACAGAGGATATTTCTTTTCAACCATCATGTGAATCACTAAACCAGTATCCATTAAAAGCACATGAACTCCACAAAAATTATGTAACTTCTAGTTTATCAGATTCCAGTCTTGTTGATTTCTCCATATTTTATCTTCTTCATTTGGTTCAATCAATGTCTTCAGATCTTCCCAAAGCAATAAGTCATAACCTTCGGGATTGCTGTCTGAAATCTATCATTAACTCATCTGTTATATTCCGGCACATCTTTCCTTTCAAAATCATTAATGATGGCTAAATATCTTGTAATGTTTAACACTTCCATCTGCTCTTTTGATTTCATAATAGTATTTATCATTTGCTAGAATCTATGTCTCCCAGTCAACAATTAGATACTTTGTTGCTAATGATTCAACATCAAGACTTTCTTATTCTAGAACAATGTTCAAGTAAACTTGAAGTTCTTCTTTCTTAGCATCATTTTCTAACTTCTGTTTCTTAGCACTCTCTTCACTAAGAGTTTCTTTTGCTCTTTTCCTAGTAAGTAATTTCTTTCTTCTTCCTCTAGTTTTATTTTCACTACCTTTTTTATGTTTCTGAAGAATCCTACGGGGTACTAAGGATTGAATTTTGGTCCTCATACTCTTTCATATATAGGTCTTACTCACAAAAATAACAATTCATATTGTTGCATACTCTTCCTCATCACGTGCATGTGAAGGTGAAACTCTATGGAGAGTTGATTCTCATGAGCTTAGAGAACTCCTCAGTAGGTGTGATGGGTGGTTGTGAGGTGGATGGGGCACTGATTGATGTGTGATGGGATGATAAGGATGGTGAAGATGTTATTTTGGAAGGGGATGTCGTCAGGAGTGTTTGGATAGTGGTTCTTCACCCTGATGTTGAAGTGAACTGCATTGTGTCAAACAATGAGTAATCGCTCTAGAATATCCCTTAGAGACTCTCTTCATGTTGCTGAATAGTTTGTGTATAAGGGAATGAGTAGGATAAGTTCTTGTATGGGGGAAAACAAGTCTTTGGTGTTTGTTCAAAAAGATTTGTATGAATCGAGGATACATAAAAAACTTGTGTGTGCTATCCAAATTCTTTACATTGCTCAAAAATGAATTTTGAAAAGTTTAAAAGTCCTGTTTGTGCCAGCAATATGATAGCATTAGCTATGATGCTAAACTAAACTGCTCCCAAGCGTCTTCTTTGCCCTCAAGCAAGTGGAGTTATGATATGAAATGAAGTACTTCTACGGTGGAAGGGGAAAAATGTCCCTTTTGAAAAGTTAGGCTATCAGAAGTGATTACATACCCCATGAGAGCCAGTTGCTCAAAAATTTCTATAGTAGGTAGAGTTTTAAGACCTTCAGAATCCTCAAGCTTGAGATGTCTTCTAATGGAGGCCTCAGAAACAAATACCTTGACCTTCCTATCTATGGTAGCAGTGATTCCCCTGACTCCATCCTCATTTGTGCTCAAAGCAGTAGTTTGCCAAAATTGTTCGATAGGAGAAGCATAAAGGGTTGGGCATTCAGTAAAGGCATTCTTGATGTGACTTGCAGTTAGAAAATCAATGATTTGATGAAACCCCTCACTTCCTTCTGACTTCTCTAAGTATGCAACCATGTTGTGCTTATCGCAAAATTCTAAATTCGCCATTAGATGAAGATAAAGGTAATTAAGGTTCTAGGATATGATCGTGGGAGAGAGTATAAGTGTTTGGTAGAGAGAATTGAGATATGAGAGAGTTTTTAAGGTTTTTAATTGGACCGACTGAAAAAGATTTGTACTTATTCTGAAGAAATCTTATGTTTATATAGAAAGATCATGAATTCTCCAATTAGTCAAACCTATAGACGAAGTTGTTGGCAGAAATTTTACAACGGCTATGTTATCCCAAAAGCTTAATCCATTTCACAACATAAGCTATACCAATAAGCAAAAACTAGAAAAGAGATAAGAGAAAAGTTGGAAGATTTATTAGAGAGAAACTAGAGAGGTGGAAGATTACACACACACACAAACTATGCAAATGGTAACCAACACCCTCTCCATGTGTGGAGAGGGTTCTATTTATACCCTTGAGCCATGAGTGGCATGTGGGCTTTCTAACTTGGGTCGGGCTTGGCTTTTCTTGGGCTTTGAGCCCGAAACATGGACAATATTAGATTACAATCCAAGCCCGTTGAACCCGACTAGCCTATTACAATACAAGACCAATTACGACTAATAAGACCGATAACATTCTTGTTCGACTTATATAAAATTAAGGCTAACAACCATAATTGCCAAACCCTAAAGTTGTAAAACTACAAAGACTAAAGTTGTAATTAGGGATAATATAACTTTAGGGGCCAAACCTGCCAAACCCCTAAAGTTATATAACAAAAGGACCATTTTTGCAAAACACATATACAACTTGAGGGGCAGAACTGCCAAACCCCTAAAATTATAACACCACAAGGACTTAGCATGAAAAAACCTATACACTTTGAGGGACTATTTTTGCCAACTCCCCAAACTTCAAATGATGAACAGTCCTTAACCCCCTCTTTCCTGCCATTACTGTTCACCTTCCCCAAAAACACCTCACCCTGCTACTCCAATCCAAAACATCCCTATTCGACAAGGAAAATGACAACAAGATCAATGGATGAGATCAAGACCTTAGGCTCAAAGAAAAATCAATGGCTTAGATTGATTGTGAACTTGACTCACACAACAAACACACTCTTATTCTGCCTCACAAAGAAAGCATACTTGAAGAAGTTGAAAACCTAGTTACTTAGTATAAATAGGGACATTTGTAAGCCCTTAGAGGCATATAGTTTTTAGTAAGTTAGTTTTTAAAGTCTTTTGTTTTAAGCATTTTAAATTTCTGTCCTTTTAAATTTCAAGAAACTTGTATCTTTTTAAGTTAATGAAAAATTTGAGTTTTCTTTAAAATTCTGTCATTTATCTTACTTGCCTTTAAACACTGTTTTATCAGCCTTTGTATAAGTTTTTGAGTCATTAAAAAAAACTAATATAATGTCTTAAAAATCTAAAAAAATCACAAAAGGGAAATGTTAAAAGATCATGGAGCAGGGTAAAATTCTGGATGGCCTGGGTAGAGTTCTTGGGATACACATATGTTTTTAAGGATGGTTGGAGTCCTTAAACTCATACCCCCCCCCACACCCCCACCCCCCCCCCCCCCCCCAACTCTATGACTTTTGTAAGTTTCTTTTTCAAAATTTTAGCTTAAGTTACTAGAGTTGTGCTTATTTCTACTTATTTAGCTTATTTCTTGACTTATTTATGTCATTGAATGTTATCTATGCCTGTTTTGTAGTTTAGAAGTCACTAGTTTAAAATGTTTCGCCATACATCTGTCTTATTACTTAAAGAAATGCATAATCTTTAATCTTGTTGTTTTTGCTTATTTAAGTCTTAAAAGTTGCTTATTGGGTTTGTTATAAGTCATTTATAATCTGGTCTTTAGGTTTTGTTCATAGAAAATCAAGTAGTCAAGTAAAAAAGGCTGAAATCATTCTTAAAAGGGTGTTTGGGATAAAGGTCAAAATGGGTCAATCTAGTGTGAAAAACCATATGGGTCTTTTGACTACCTTTAACAAGCATTTTTAAGAGATCTTAATCGGTTTTTTACAAGTTTTAATTGTCTTAAAGTTGTTTTAAGCTTTTTTCTATTTGGCCTTTAAATCTGTTGGTAAAAATCAGTTGGCACCTAGCTTATTTGATTTGGTTTTCAAAACAGGCTTTCAAGTGTTGTTTGTGTCTCCTTTTTATGTCCCAATGCAGTAGTAAAAAGTCTTTTAGGGTCACTTTTGTTTTGGTCACATCTGTCAAGTTTTCTTGGTTAAGCATTTTTTGTACCAAACTGCCTTTTACATCCTCATTTATCAGATGCTTTAAATGGTTCTTAGTTTTGGAAAATCTGAGCATAAGCTCCTTTTGAGTCACACTTTATCTGTTTTAACTTGGTGTTGAGTTTTGAGCTTATTTTGTAGCTTATTTGTAAGCCTGCTTATGACCCATGTCTTTTAAGTGAAAACCAAAAATAAATCAATCTTTGTGAACTGCACTTTTCTATCAGCTTTGTAATTGCTTGTTTTTTTCAAACCCTCTTTCGTTGCTGTTTCAGGATAGTATTAAGCCTTCTTGATGCCCATATAAGCCTGTATTCCCTTAAGGTTTCATCTTGGTGTTATTTTAAACCCTAAAGTGGGACCCTTAGGGTGGTGGGGGTGGTTTTTGGGGGGGTAGACTGGGTCTATTTTTGCCAGTTTTGCTTATTGCATTTTCTTGCTTATTTGCTTATTGTTCTTAGCCTATTTTTGTTTGTATTTGCTTATTAGGTGTAGCATAGGTTATGTGTTTGCTTATTTCTTATTTGTGCTAGCTTATTTGTCCAAAATTAAGCCAACAATTTAGCTTAGTTTATGCCAACAGTTTAGCTTAGTTTATGCCTTAGTGTAATTTAGCCATTTTGTCAGCTTTTAGTGCTTATTTTCCAGCTTATTTTTCATTTTCTCACAAAATCATTTTTTTAAAGTTTCATTATTTTGCATATTTTATAAGTTTTTTTAAAAAAAGAAAAAAAATAATTTTAGCAAAAAGAAGAGGCCCAGGCTCGAACCCTAGACCTCCCCTTTAACAAGCAAACGTCCCGCATACACCCCCTCTTAACCATTGTGCTACAATAGCTCATCCGGTATGAGTTTGCACAATTAATCATTTAACCACTTCTTTAGCCCATAAGCCCCTAAGTTGTTTTGTTATTTTAGAGTTATTCCAATAAGCTGGGCGGCACAAACTCCCAGCTTATTTTTCCTGAAACCAGCATAGCTTAATCTACTTTCTGTAATTTTTTTGTATTTTTCCAAAATTGTTTTCTATTTTTAATCATTTGTTTTCTTTAAAATCATTTTTATTTCATAATAAATTATTAAAAAGTCAAAAAAATTAAAAAAAAATTTCAAAATTTTCTTTTATCAAATAGAACCTAGGAAAATTAAATTTGCTCTCGTATGGTCATTTTTGCAAAATTTCAATTTTTAAAAAAGGGATTCGTTCCCGTTCATGTTTTTTGTGTTTTAAAGCCCAAATCAACTCCGTTTTCGTTCTAGTTTTCTTTAATCTTTACTTTTTAGTCAATTAGAGTCTATTAAAAGTGAAAAAAAATCATTTTAGGTTAATTTTTGAAAATTTTAAGGTTTTTAGTCAACATTTTTAGATTCCCGTTATCATTTTTAGCTTAAATTAGTGTGCCTTTATCGTTCTTAGTATAGATTGCATTATTTTTCCCGTAGATTTAGAAATCAATCCAAATCTTGTTCCATTCAATCATCAAATGTCAATCCAACTCTTGACTTTTCAATTCACTCCTCGTTGGGGATAAACGACCCGGGAATATCATATACTACTTCCGGTTTTATTGATTTTCTTCCTTTGAACTTTTCAAGGGTAACTTGAATTGTTTTGGGTGATATAAATATTTATAATATATATTATTTGTATTTGTATAACCTAAAAAGAAAGTTATCAACCCCATCACTTCCTCATTTAGTGAGGTGTGTCTTCTAATCTCATTCTAATCATTTTCTCTAATCCTCCTTCTCCCTCTTTCTCTCTCTACTTTCTATCTTTCTCTCTCTAGAATAAACACACACACAACACCTAAACACACACTCTATTGCTTATTGATCCTAAAATCAAGACCTAACAAGTGGTATCAAATTTTGACAAATCTTTTTCCAATTCAACAATTCTTTTTGACAATTCCTGTGTGACTTCAAATGCATCATTACAAACCGTATCAGCTGTTGTACTCTCATTTGAAAGATCTTTTGACTCTTTTGAAATTCTTTCCATTTCATCATGTAAATCCTTATTCCTTATTTCCATACAAGAGGTTATGACAAGATTCTTGACATCTTCAGCTAAGGATGCTTCCAAGAGTTGATCTTTTAAATGCTCATTTTGTTTGAAAGTTTCATCAAGATCATTTTCCACTGAAATAAAAACATCTTTCATTTCTTTTACATCTCTTTTAAATCGATTATGAATGTAACATCCGAGAATTTTCGAATTTTTGAATGACGATTTCAATCGTTGACTTTTAGGGTCTGACTTGACTTATAAGAACGACCATCTAAAGCACGTTTTCATTACTCGGACTCTAAAGCAATTTGAAGTAAAACGACATTCCTGACAACTTTTTAGTTGACCGAGAACGAATAAAATAGTCAAGAAGGTGACTGAAATGCCCTCGCAAGATTTTAGAAAACACAAATAAATAATTAATTATATTTAATTATCACGTTGTATTATAATAAAAATATTTAATTAAAAACTTAGCAATTTAATTAAAAGCATTTGTTGAGAATGCGAATATCCGAGTTGAAATCCATTTTTTTCTTTTCTATTTCGGACGAGACGTAACCGGTTCATTAAATAACTAACGAATATTTTTATAAATGTTATGAAAATATTTGTGAATACTATCAAATAAAATATCATTTTTATCAAGAAAATGATTTGGAAAACAATGCGGCAGTTTCGTATTTGAAACATCCGTTTAAGTCAGCTCAAAACGAGTCCGAACCGAACGTATCAAACTATATAAAAAGTTACAAAATAAAATCCTACACTATTTAAAACTTGTCACAATTAAGTATAAGATCATATATATAATTTTCTTTTACATCTCATTTCATTTTCTCATATATAACACACACGCATCATTTATAACTCTCTCTCTCTCCCCTAAAGTATCCGGCCAGCCCACCCCCATCGCCGGCCACCCTGCCGCCGCCGGCCACCATGGCGCCGCAGCCGGAAAACTTTTCCGGCGGAGTTTTCCGGTGAGCTTCAAAAAGCTTCCTCGTTCACCGATTACCCCGGCCATCTACACCACTCGCCCCCACTCGCGCTTTTTCCCTCCCCCTCCCCTCCAGCTGCTGTCCCACCGCAACCAACACCACCATCGCCGCCACTTCGCCACCATCCTCACCGTCATCATCATCAATGTTTCATCATCATCATCACCATATCACGTCACCCATCACCACCACGTCACTAGCATTCCCACGAGGGTGGTTTGTTTGGTGATAAACACCACCTCCAAGGGGTGTTTGTTCCGGTGACTGCCACACACCATAAAGGTGCGGCTGGTTGTGTCTCAGCCACGCACATGGGTGCGTTCGGTTTTGTTGTTAACGCCAACAAGGGTGCGTTCGGTGGTATAGCAGCAGATGTGCTCGTGTTATGGTTTAACCGAAACACCACTAATGGATGTTCGTTTCAGTGGCAGCCGACACCGAGGGTGCGTTTGGTCCTGGTTGAAGCCACCACGACCCACAAGGGTGCGTGGGGTGTCGAGTCAAACCACCAACGGGTGCGTTTGTTTGTTTGTTTGTTTTTACAGATAAGGGTGCGTTGGTTAGTGGTATAGCCGGGGGATTTAGTGTGTCGGGTTGGGTCTATCAACAAATTAGGGTGTGTATGTTTAGACAGGACAAGCCAAGGGGTGCGTTTGGTTTGATGTTAAGCGCCATTAGGGTGCGTTTGGGGTTTTAGAGCATGGTTAGGGTTGTTTGGTTATTCGTGACAAACAATGGGGTGTTTGTTTTAATAAAAAAAAAAAAAAAAAAAAAACAAATAATATATAAAAAATATTTATAATATAATTAACCCATTTTTTTTTTCCCCATATATATATATATATATTTTTAATATATATATAATACCCCCCCCTTTATTCATTTTCTTATTTTTTTTTTTTTTTTTTTTTTTTTTTTTCTGGGGTTTAACGGCCGAATGTTGTATTTTGGGACAGCGACACTAAATAGAGTGGTTTCGGTATAGTGGCAGCATTGGTGTTTGGTTTTGGCTGAAAACGCCAGACAGGACGCGTTTGGGGAGCAGGTTTCAATAAGGGTTTCGTGTGGTTATGAAATGATTAATAAAAATTATTACTAGTTTTTAAATATTTAAAAATCGGATGACCATAAGATTGGTGGTTTATAATGGTTAAATAAATGTAAATTATATTATTTTGTTTAGATTAGATACGATAGCATATATATATTATACCTTGAACACGCAGACATTGGAAATATTAGAAAGCGAATAATTTCATCATATATTGATTATGGGAAAACGTCGAGTTTTTCAAAAATGGAAAATGTTATATAAACGGGAAAGTCATGAAGAAATTTTATATAAATTTCTATATTTATTAATGGTTCACTAAACCATGCTCGCATTTATAAAACCGATAAAAGGGTTCACTGTCATATTTTAATGATATATTTAAAGATTAACTACGCCATAACTTGACAACGAACGAAAACTATATTTTTACATTGAGACAACTGTTTTAGAAACGACCCGTCGAAGAAACGAAATATAATTTATAAAATATTATTTATATTTTATAATGGTTATAAACTGTTACAAACATGGTTTGATAAATTCATAACGTTAAGACATGTGTCAACCTTTATACAAAGTCTTCTTATTAATTAAATTGATGTCAAACTAATTGATTTAATTAATTATTCACATTTATTATATAATACCTGCAAGGTATTATATACTTTTCATTAATCTTTGGATTGATTGTCTTTGTTATATAATTCACGGTAGGAATTATATAAGGGTTATTTTTCATAAGTAATATATAAAGAATATATATTACACACGTTGCGTTACTTTTCAAATTATTTATTTAACCAACCACCAAACCATTACAACATTAAATCTAAATCTTTTATCAACGTGTCGCGTTGATGTAATCATTCATCGGGAAACCCAAATACATTATCCTAGGCTAGTGGGACTTAGCCGTTAAGATTAGTTGCAACTTCTTGATCGAGCCGCTTCGTCTTCCGTTTTCGGATTGGATATTAGATGGTATCTGCCAATCGTTCTTCATCATCAATGTGAGTTCATAACCTCGCTTTTCAATCTTTTGAATGTTTATAAACCCGCGAGGGGGAATACATGCTTGTCTACAAACTCTTTACTTACTGTGTTATCTTATAACAATGTGATTGTTTTTAAAGGATATTATGAGTTTCATAGCCTCACTTTTACTCGTTTTGGATAACGGTTATATATATTTTTGGGATGAAAATATGCATCGTTTTATAAATGGACACAAGTGGATCAATTTTATATTATGATTACGTGTTGCCTAAGTAGCGATAACCCAAGTTGAGCCCCTTTATCATGAACTGTCAATTGCATAGATGTAGTTGTGAATTACATTATGTGAGCGCGAATGTTATAAATAGATCTATTTGGGGAAACGACCTCCCCGTTCGGGTGACTAGCTATCACCGGGAACGAACGTTATTTGCATGTCGAATTTGGAGATGTTTCGAGATAGACATTTATCGGGGCAGAATTGGCAATATTATTTATTGCATGAAAGGATCGTCGAGCTTCAGTGTCATGAAGCTTAGAACAGTAATCAGGGTCTCGTGATTGCTTGCAGTTGTGGTTCATCAAGGGAAGTTTCTATGTTTGTGATGTTGCAGTTTGATTTATCACGGGAAAATCTTGTGGTCATATTATAAGTTTGGGACTATTTGGAGATTTAAATGGTCTGGCATGTTTTGCAACTGTTGATTTTAGAAATCATATATATATATATTGAAAGGACATTTAATGAATTAAATGGTGATATATACTTCGGAAACCTTTGGGTTATTATTATTCATATCTAAACTAACCTATGAACTCACCAACTTTATGTTGATGTTTTTAAGCATGTTTTTTCAGGTGAATTAAATGCTTGGATATTGATGTGCATTGGAGTCCTAACTTGACAAGATGTTTACTTGGATTTCTACAATTGATCAAATTCTCGTTGGTCGCTTTCAAGCTTTTCATTGTCATGCAATTATGGGACAACTATTATTTTGATTTCAGAAAATCAACGAGATTGTTTTACAAACGACACATTTAGAGGTCGTTCTCTTGTATCTAGCGCTGTGTATTATGAAGTAGCACCCCATGTGGTATTCCGCTGCGTTGTATTATTTTTGGGGGTGTTACAGATTGGTATCAAAGCCCTGGCTATAGAGAACTAGGTTGCATATTTCACCCTAGACTATAGTCGTTTTCACAAAACATTGCTCACATCAAACATTTTCAAAGGCATAACACGCTATTTGCTTATGTGCTTACATTACGTGTTGCATTATAAGTGCCTTCGTGACGTAATATAGTAATATTATATGTTAATATATATGCTTACATCTTTTGGTATAATCGCACGTTTATGTATATAAGGTAGTTTATATACATACATAGCACTTCTTAGAACCTTGTGAGTTGAACAATGGTCTCATATTATACCTCAGACATTGTGAGATATGCAATGGTTCATTTTACTTCTAGTCAATTGTGAGTTGCACAATGGTCTCAATTATACCTCAGGCATTGTGAGTTATACAATGGTCTCATTTTACTTCTTAGACATTGTGAGTTGCACAATGGTTTCATTTCGTTCTCAGGCATTGTAAGTTAAACAATGGTCTCTAAGGACATTATTTGACATTATTTTTCTTCATAAGCTATATACTATATTGTATTACACGAAGACCGTTATAATTTTTGTTTATATAGAATTATGTATGAATCTAAGTATTACAAGTCTTGTATGGGTGGGACTTGTAATATGAGAATTGATACGATAATTGCTATCTTAACAAAGCCCGTCACAGTTCTGTTTACATGGGATTATGTATAAATTTAAATATTACAAGTCTTGTATGGGCAAGACTTGTAATAGGAGGATTTATATGATAATTGCTATGTTGACTGGTTCATCGAGACTTTTACCTGGTTTACTCTAACCAGGGTACAAATTTCCTATCTTGAACTCTATGTTGATATTTTTGGGTAGTTTTACTCCCTGACTCCGAAGATGAGTTTGGAACACTCGTCCCATACTATTAGAGCACATGATCGTATGTCATCCATCACCTTGAAGGTTATGTGGGTACGCGTATTGCATCGGAATTATTAAGTAGGATGATTTATAATCTGTTTATTTAAAAGGATTGGGACGCCTCTTCATTTAAATAAATAAATTGTAAATCACCGAACCATAAGTTTATCAATTGATTATTATCATAAATTAGGACGCCTTCTTTATGCATAATGATATTATATATGAGTGGGCTTAATGTATCGATATGACACGAGTATGAACCTAAATTCGAAAATCCGCCAGAATTGTTGAAAAGGGTTAGAAACAACAATCGTGTTCTACACTCGGCAGAATTCGTAAGCCTCACTTGGGGGACTACCTTATTCATTCTTGGTTATTTTAACTTGCAGTTGCAATTCCTCGCAATCATGAACTGTTCGTGGAACTAACAGACTCGTTACACACTTGAGTTAATGGAGTTGATTCGTCCTTAAAACTTTGTGAATGAGTACCATATCCGCCTTCTATGCTAAAGCTCTCTCGGTGACTTCATTTATTAAACTTTATTCTGGGGATTTTGTCTCGGGGGTCCTCACTTCTGCAAAAAAAAAAATAAAAAAAAAAATATAAAATCCCCAAAAATCCTTCCCCCTAAAAAATTCCCCCCCTCAGCCAATTGTCCTAGATATTGTCGTTATGGTTGTGTTGTGGGTCCTGGAGTGGTCCCCAGATTGTACAAACTTTATCCAAAAGTGATGAAACCCACCTTAACTGGATAAGCATATGTCGATTATAGTATTCAGGTGAATTATTCTATGAGAAAATTGTACCACCAATTTAAGTCATGCATACTAATAGTATGCCAAGTAAGTTGAGTACTTACATCCATAAGCCACGTTGATGTGAATTATCGAACATTACAAATAGCAGAAACGAGACTCCGTCCTCGGACATTTAGAAACTTATACAAACATACTCACGCAACTACACTTTTTTCTTGAGGTTTTCACTATAATGAGACTTTCCCAATAACACGGTTAGATCAGTCATAAGATCTGTAATGATATATTTTGAGATACCCATATTGATGGATTAAATATCCTGGGCAAACTCGCAAAATTTTTGTAGATTGAGAAGTATAGAAACACCGAATTTTGCTGAATAAAGTTATCAGCGTCTTGTTTAGGGAAGAGTTTCTTTAACTTAAGTATTCCTTGGTCACACATTCGGATAACACGAAATTTAATTTGGGACGAGATTTTCTTTAAAGGGGTAGGTTACTGTAAACATCCGAGAATTTTCGAATTTTTGAATGACGATTTCAATCGTTGACTTTTAGGGTCTGGCTTGACTTATAAGAACGACCATCTAAAGCACGTTTTCATTATTCGGACTCTAAAGCAATTTGAAGTAAAACGACATTCCTGACAACTTTTTAGTTTTGACCGAGACCCGAAAACAGTCAGAAGGTGACTGAAATGCCCTCGCAAGATTTTAGAAACACAAAAATAATTAAATTATATTTAATTATCACGTTTTATTAAATAAAAATATTTAATAAAATACTTAGCAATTTAATTAAAAGCGTTTGTTGAGAACGCGAATATTCGAGTTGAAATCCATTTTTTTTCTTTTCTATTTCGGACGAGACGTAACCGGTTCATTAAATAAATAACGAATATTTTTATAAATGTTATGAAAATATTTGTGAAATACTATCAAATAAATACTCATTTTTATCAGAAAAATGATTTGGAAAACAATGGCGCAAGTTTCGTATTTTGAAACATCCGTTAAGTCGCTCAAACGAGTCCCGAACCGATACGTATCAAAACTATACTAAAAAGTTACAAAATAAACCCTACACTATTAAAACTTGTCACAATTAATTATATATATATATAATTTTCTTTTACATCTCATTTCATTTTCTCATATATAACACACACTCATCATTTATAACTCACTCTTCTTCCCCTAAACGTATCCGGCCAGCCCACCCCCCATCGCGGCCACCTGCCGCCGCGGCCACACCATGGGCCGCAGCCGGAAAACTTTTCCGGCGGCGTTTTCGGGTTGAGACTTCAAAAAGCTCCTGTCACCCGATTACCGGCCATCTACACCACTCGCCCCCTCTCGGCTTTTTCCCTCCCTCCCCTTCCGGTGCTTCCCTCGGCAACCAACACCACCATCGCCGCCCCTTCGCCAATCCTCACCGTTATTCATCATCATTGTTTCATCTTCATCATCCAACCATATTCACGTCACCCATCACCACCACGTCACAGCCACCACCACGAGGGTGGTTTGTTTCGGTGGATAAACACCACCACCAAGGGGTGTTTGTTCGGTAACAGCCACCACACCACAAGGGTGCGGCTGGTTGTGTCTCAGCCACGCACATGGGTGCGTTCGATTTGTTTGTTAACGCCAACCAGGGTTCGATCGGTGTAGAGCAGAAGGGGTTGCTCGTGTTGTGGTTTACGGAAACCCCTATGAGTTCGTTTCAGTGGCAGCCGGCACCGAGGGTGCGTTTGGTCCGGGTTGAAGCCACCACGACCCACAAGGGTGCGTGGGGTGTCGAGTCAAACCACCAACGGATGCGTTTGTTTGTTTGTTTGTTTTCACAGATAAGGGTGCGTTGGTTAGTGGTATAGCCGGGGGATTTAGTGTGTCGGGTTGGGTCTATCAACAAATTAGGGTGTGTTTGGTTTAGACAGAAACGCCAAGGGGTGCGTTTGGTTTGATGTTAAGCAGCCATAGGGTGCGTTTGGGGTTTAGCAGCCATGGTTAGGGTACGTTTGGTTATTAGTGACAACACAAGGGGGTGTTTGGTTGTGGGTTTAACGGCCGAATGGGCTGTTTGGGACAACGGACACAAAATAGGGTGCGTTTGGTATAGTGGCAGCAATAGGGGTGTTTGGTTTTGGCTAAAAACGCCATACAGGACGCGTTTGGGTGAGCAGTTTCAATAAGGGTCGTTTGGTTAATGAAATTGATTAATAAAAATTATTATAAGGTTTTATAAATATTTAAAAACCGGATACATAAATTGGTGGTTTATAATGGTTAAATAAATGTAAATTATATTATTTTGTCTAGATTAGATATAATAGCATATATATATTATATCTGGAACACGCAGACATTGGAAATATTAGAAAGCGAATAATTTCATCATATATTGATTAAAGGAAAACGTCGAGTTTTTCAAAAATGGAAAACGTTATATAAACGGGAAAGTCGTGAAGAAATTTTATATAAATTTCTATATTTATTAATGGTTCACTAAAACTGCTATCATTTTAGAAACCGATAAAAGGACTATGTCATATTTTAAAGATATATTAAAATATAACTAGCCATAAACTTAAAACGAACGAAAATACTTATTTTTACATTGAGACAAACAACTGTTTTAGAAAGACCCGTCGAAGAATCGGAAAATAATTATAAATTATATTTATATTTTATAATGGTTATAAACTATTACAAACATGGTTTGATAAATTCATAACGTTAAGACATGTGTCAACATTTATACAAAGTCTTCTTATTAATTAAATTGATGTCAAACTAATTGATTTAATTAATTATTCACATTTATTATAGAATACCTGCAAGGTATTATATACTTTTCATTAAACTTTGGATTGATTGTCTTTGTTATATAATTCACGGTAGGAATTATATAAGGGTTATTTTTCATAAGTAATATATAAAGAATATATATTACACACGTTGCGTTACTTTTCAAATTATTTATTTAACCAACCACCAAACTATTACAACTTTAAATCTAAATCTTTTATCAAGTGTCGGTTGATGTAATCATTCACGGGGAAACCCAAATTACATTTCCTAGGCTAGTGGGACTTGCCGTTAAGATTTGTTGCAACTTCTCGATCCGAGCCGCTTGGTCTCTCCCGTTCGTATTGTGCATATTAGTTGACTATCTGCAATTCGTTCTTCAACATCAATTGTGAGTTATAACCTCGCTTTTCATCTTTGAATGTTTATAACCCGCGAGGGGGAAAAAAACAAAAAAATTACATGCTTGTCTACAAACTCTTTTCCTTATGTGTTAATCATATACCAATGTGATTGTTCTTTAAAGGATATTATGAGTTTCATAGCCTCATTTTACTCGTTTTGGATAACGGTTATATATATTTTTGGGATGACATTTTGGATCTTTTTATAAATGGCACAAGGGATCACTTTTTATATTATGATTAGTGTTGCTAAGTAGCGATAACCCAAGTTGAGCCCCCTTATCATTAACTGTTAATTGCATAGATGTAGTTGTGAATTACATTATGTAAGCGCGAATGTTATAAATAGATCTATTTGGGGAAAACGACCTCCCCGTTCGGGTTTCAGCAAATTCAAACAATTGAGACCTCAGGTTTTCTGCCTCGTTTTGTGTTACATTTGAAGTTTTTGTTTGAACCCGCGACTTTTTGATTGAATCAAACAAGCTTTGGTAAGTCAACTTCAAGTGTTCATTCTCCTTAATTAATGACGCCACTCGATGTTCCAACTCAATATTTTTAGTTTCAATCTCATCAAAATTGACCTTAACTTTGACTTCATCACATTCATTAGTCTCAACTCTTGACCTTTGAACCGACTCAAACAAATCTTTATAAGTCTGTTTCAAATGAGCATTCTCGATTTGTAATGATGCCATAAAATTCTCATTTTCTTTTTGCAATGTTTTCAAAGAATTATTTTCTCGAGACTTGTGCTGAAGTGCGATTTCAAAAGCAATACTCTTTGCCTCAAATTTTGACAAATCTTTTTCCAATTCAACAATTCTTTTTGACAATTCCTGTGTGACTTCAAATGCATCATTACAAACCGTATCAGCTGTTTTACTCTCATTTGAAACATCTTTTGACTCTTTTGAAATTCTTTCAATTTCATCATGTAAATCCTTATTCCTTATTTCCACACAAGAGGTTATGACAAGATTCTTGACATCTTCAGCTAAGGATGCTTCCAAGAGTCGATCTTTTAAAAACTCATTTTGTTTGAGAGTTTCATCAAGATCATTTTCCACTGAAACAAAAACATCTTTCATTTCTTTTACATCTCTTTTAAATCGATTTTGAAAGATTTCAAAATACAAATGCAATTCTTAAAGAATTAATTTCGCTTCTACACAAATATCGATTAATCGAAGTTCTTCTAGAGACGTATAGAAAATGCTTGTTCGTTTAGAATTCTTTTCTAGTAACTCAAACAATTTTTTGAAAACATTTTCCATTTTATTCAAATCCACAAGCATTGGATTTGCACTAGGCATTGATGCCATGCTTGGTTTTTTCTCAGAAGAAAATTCTTTAGAAGATATAAAAGATGATGGAAAATATGTTTGTTCAGCAGAAGGTTCTTTTTGTGGAACAAAATCATCATAAAGTTTGTTCAATTTTCCGTAATCGATTGGTTTTATCTTTAACTCTTGAACTTTTTCATCTTTTTGACACTCGTTTATTTTTAATCGACTTTTTTCAGCATCCTCAAGAGTTTCCTTAGAATCAAACACATGCTGTTCATTCTTATAACGAAGTTCATAAGCACGATACAACTTAGGAATTTTGGCATATTGTAAAAGAACATAAGGACCGTTATATCCCAAACCCGACTTACGTAAGTTGTCCCGAAAAGCCTTTTGTTCATTTGTAAGCAACCGAAGTGTTTCAGTTGATTTGCCCATTTTACAAACAACATTTTCAAGATCTTTGTTCTTAGCCTGTAACTGAAGAATGTCATTAAAATATTTTTCCTCTTTGTCTCGCTATGTTTGTTTGAAAATCGTTTATGTCTTTTGATATTCCTCTTTTTGTCTTTTATATTCAATAACAGCTAAATCCAATTTATCACGTTGTTGTTTTAGATCTCGAATGATATCTCGATCATGAACAAATTGCAACTGAGCCTCCTGAGCTAATCGTCTTGCTTTTCGATCAGCCCCAATATATTCGTTATAATAGTTAGTTTTATTCTCATGTGATTCCATTTTTCTGATTAAGCACAACGAACCTAAAAATTCAAATTATCACACAAACCAAATCACGCTCAAACTATCAGATCCACACAAACTATCAATTCCATAAAAACCTAAAAATTCAAACACAAATATCACAGTTTTCACAAAAGTATAAATCGACAAATGAATCAAGATTACGATAAAATCGTAATTGATCAATTTCAATTGACTAAAAACTTTTTAAGACCGAAAACGTATCTTGCACGCACAACTTTCCTATGAGATTTCAATTTTCGATAAACACAAAAAATAACAAATCCTACTCCAGATTATCAAAGATTGTATATTTTCCAGAAAGAATCCAACGAAAATGAATCAACAATACGATAAAACCGTAAAGTGAACAATTTCGATGAAATTGATGTGTTTGAAGAACACTTTTCAAAAATGAGCTCCACAAATTTGATACAACCAAAAATGTGAGTTTTACCAAATTTGAATCGAAAATGAATCACAAGATCGATAAAACCGAGAATGTGACCAAAATCAAATTCTCAAGCGTTTTTAGACCTTTTTCGCAAAGTAAAACTACTACACAAATTCAATGAAACCGAAAGTGTGATCATATAGTAACTTCAAAGTCGATAAAACCGAAAATGAAGAACTAATCTATTACAACTCGATAATCAAACGAATACAAAGAAAATGAATACCGAAAGATGATTAAACTCATTATCAACCCGCAATGAAAACCGTAAAGCACAATATGATTAAGCGCAAATGACAAGTCCAAAAATTTATATGACAAATTATAAAGTTAAGACTCACAAACGAGTGCAACAAACATATCAAAATTACAAGTAATGGCTCAATATCATTTTCGATATTATCACTCTATTAACGCACTTGATACTCAGCCCAACATATGTGCCAGCCCACAACAATCTTAATTGATTGTACCCGGCCTACATACAAGTAATAGCTCACACACGCGTTTTATATAAAACTCAAACCCTAACCCTAAATCTCACACTTACGCCTCTCTTCCACATATACAACACTCACCAAAAACTAAACACAAATAACTTTTTATTTTTTAATTCACAAACCAAATTCTCAAGTAAGAAAAACCACGCCTCTCTTTTTTCTTTATCTCACTCACACTTAAATCCTTTCTCAACACATTCATACACGCGAATTTGATAATCACCACACCAAACTCAGTCTCAAGCTTGTTACTTTGTTCAAAAACAAAACATAACTCAGTGATACATGAAACACGTCACCTTTTTTGGACCACACAAGCTTAAGAAAATGTTAATTAAGGTAGGTTTATTGTTTATTGTTTTCATTTTTCTTTGGTATACCGAAAACAAAAGGAAAACCAAAACACACTTGTTCTTGTGTTTCTTTTTCTTTTTCAAAAATTAATGAAGTGATACTTCAAAAATAGATCTATGATGGTACAGTCTTCTTGAAGAAAATATTTTTCTTGTTCTTTAAATCTCAAAACAGATGAAAAACTAAAACTGAGATCGTTTTCTTTGAGCTTGAGTTTTCAGTTTATGAATCGAAACCAAGATTTAAGCTTTTTTTTATTTTTTTTTCGATTTCAATCTCTTTAATAAACTCGGATCTAGATCAGATCTAAATCAGTAATCTCAAAACGCGTTTTCTCAAAAACGTGTTGAATGAAAACAGTTACCGAGTTTTGACTGTTTGTCCAAAACGTGTTTTCCAAAGCTTTGACCGTTGACTACCGAGTTTGACCAGTCAACTACTAAATTTGAAAATTGTAACTGTTTTACTGAATTTGAACTACTGATTTTGACAATAATCACAAATAAGCAGATTTTGAACTAATTTGGCCACGACTCTTACGATAAAACAGTAAGCAATAAATTTTGATTGCATAAAACACAACCAAAATTTGCGAAATAAGCACAAAATAGGCTCAAATAAGCTGTTATGACTCAATAAGCTCATGAAAAATAAGAATAAGCTAAAACTTGACAGAATAAGCACACGAAAATAGGCTAAAAAACAGAATAAGCACAACATATAAGGACTGAAAATGCTCAAAATAAGCTGCTGGAATAAGCTGTCAGAATAAGCTAACCGAATAAGCTCTCCTAAACAACATTAAATCGCTCCTGCAGCTTTGATACCAATTGTTAGGTCTTAAATTTAGGATCAATAAGCAATAGAGTGTGTGTTTAGGTGTTGTGTGTGTGTTTATTTTATAGAGAGAAAGATAGAGAGTAGAGAGAGAAAGAGGGAGGAGGAGGATTAGAGAAAAGATAAGAATGAGATTAGAAGACACTTAGAAGACACACCTCACAAATGAGGTGGTGGTGGGGTATTTATACCCATTTTACAAGAAGAGCAAAGAGCTCTTGTTTCTTAGCTTTTGGCTATTTATCAGGTCTCGTGACTTTATTTAAGTCACGAGCCTATCACCTAACCTATTACACAATATTATTTCTCTATTTATTACAAGACTTTTATCTCAATAAGATCATCACTTTTATCATTCCTAACAGGTAAGGATCCGTACTTTGGTATCCCAATTCCAGAAGTTCATTCTGATTAATCTTCATCATCGGATATTATTTATACAATTGTGCATCCCGATTACCAAATCACTAAACACAATAGCAAATGGACTAAGGATCACCCACTTGAAAATATAATCGGTGAACTCGATAGACCAGTTTCCATAAGGCTGCAATTACATGAGCAAGCTCTTTTCTGTTACTAC
>BQNB010082512.1:0-25956 GCA_026074375.1 Tanacetum coccineum
ACATTCTCCAATAAGATGATTCGGGTCGCCGCATCTAAAGCATTTTCTATCACTTTTACCGTTCTTGTCATCACGGCTTTATTGGAATGTCTTTTTGTCGTTTCGAGGTTGTCTCACGAATCTACCTCTTCTCTAAAAGAACCTCTTGAAGTCTCTTACCGCCATGGTGTACTCTTTGTCTTCACTTCCGGACGTCGAACACTCTTCATCACTAGATTCTTTCTTAGCCTTCAAAGCAAGATATTTCCTTTCAACTTTTTCTTTGACTATTTTGGAATCTTTCTTGATGATCATTTCATGAACTTTAATGTTCCCGATAAGTTCATCAAGAGATAGTGATGTTAAGTCTTTTGACTCTTCAATTGCCGTGAATTTTGCTCTCCATTTAGGATGTAAAGCCCTAAGAAACTTCCTAACATAGTTCTTGCTAGAATAACATTCATCAAGAGCTTTTAGACTAGTAATAATAGTGTTAAATCTAGCAAAAGCACCATCTATTCGTGTTCGGAAATGACGAATTGTTCATATTTATGAACCAAAAGGTCGATCTTATTATCTTTGACTTGATTATTAACTTGATGGGTGATTAACAAAGTTTTCCAAATTTCTTTTGCCGTGTTACACATGAAAATTCTTTCATATTCTTTTTAGGCAAAGCATTATAAATAACCATTTTAGCTTCATTATTTTCCGCGAGTCTCTTTTTAAGATCATCGCTTTGTTTTTCAAAAGGGATAACCTCATCTAATTTGGTTTTCGGATTTTGTACAATAGGTTGAAAATCACCGTTGGTAATAACATGCCAAAGATCTAGATCTTTTGATTTAACATATGTCTCGAATCTATTTTTCCAATAAATAAAACTATCACTTTTAAAAAGTGGTGGTCTTTGCATGGATTGCCCTTCTAGATATTTGTCGGAATCCATAGATCGATCCAAGCTTTAAAATACAGTATATTTTAAAAATCTTGAGTGACCTTGGCTCCTGATACCAATTGTAGGAAACTAGAAGGGGGGTTGAATAGTTTACCGGTTAATTATCCGTTTTAAAACTTTGCTTATAAAATGGTTTGATTCGAGTTGTATGTCAATCAATCAACAATATGAATCACAAGTAAACTATCTAATGTAATGAACTAAATAAACAATAACAATATAAAGAGATAAGGAAAGAAACGATCAAACCAAGACACCAAGATTTATAGTGGTTCGGCTACGAAGCACCTCTTCGCCCTACTCCACTCCCCGAGTACTCCACTCGAGATTTCACTATGTCAACAAGCTCCCTTTAGGCGGAGAAAACCGTTTACACGTCGCTTACTTTCTTTTCCGACACTAAGCTAGATGTCGAGTCCTAATCTTAGCTAGAACCAATCTAAGACTTCACTAAGTCTTTATACACTCACAAGATATATACTCTTGGATTGACACACAATCCAATTTACACAAATACACAATTTACACTATTGGATCTACACACAATCCAATTTACACAACACCACAAAGAAAATATAATGAAGATTTGTGATCTTGAGGAGGAGGAAAGAGATCACTTGATAACAATTCGTTTCTAGATGAATACGATTGTTCTTCTCTTGCACTTGATTAGAAGAAGGGAGGAAGAGGAAATTAATCACTTGAAACAAGATCAAGATATGTCTTTGAGAAAGAAAGAAAGAAAGAAGAGAGAAAAGTAGATCTGAGAAAATTCGTGGCAAGAGGTTGTGTTTTTCAGATGGGGTGGCCCAGTATTTATAGAAGACAAAAATAGTCGTTACTCTGCTGGCGGTCCCGGCGGTCCCTAATATGTTAGGGGGCCGCCCGTAGAGTACGCTCCTCTTTTTGTCTTTTAGTGGGGAATGTGTTATCTGTTTTGGAACCTTTCATTTTGGGGGAAAAATCTGATTTCAAATTTATTGTTTTAATAAAACATTTCTTTTATGAATAAATATTTTGTGTATATATTTTTGTAAATACACTTTTGTAGAAATGTAAGGTTTAAAAAAAATATTTTCTTGATCACTAATCATGTTTAATGATTTGTTTATCCATACCTTAAGTGATTAATCTTAAAAATAGAATTTTACGATTAGTAATTTATAAACGTTTAATTTTATCGTAAACGTTTTTACATTTTGTTATTATCAAAACATTGAGAGGTCGAAAAATATAAATAACGTTTTTAGACATTATTTGTATTAACATTGTAACCTCAAAAATTGATTCAATAAAAACTCACATAATATAGTTAATCTAAATTTTCGGTAAATGACCTACTAATCCATCATAGGTTTGCATGTAGTTGACTCATTTATTATTTCTTTCACATGAATGAATTAATGATCTTTACCACTATAATCTACTAATGGTCGAACATATAAACATATAATTGGTTTTCAATGTTTGCCATGTGATTGCAATAAGACCTTTTTCACTGTTTACATGTATTAATATTGTCTAGACTTTCATGTTTGTCATGCAATAATACATGTATCATAGTGAAATTGCTAACATAGTGAACTACGTGAATAAATATATGTAGTATTGATATTAGAATGAAGTCATGCATAACAAAACTAGCTTCCTCTTATTATATTTATGAGTACATGTTTTGTATAGTATTAAACAACACTAACCCAAAGGGCAACCCGTGCAAAAATAATAATAGACACAACCCGTGTGCATCGCACGGGTCTGCATGTCTCGTATATATAAAGATTGAATACAAAAATTAAATGTGGAGGCTTTATGTTTTGTAAACAAAGCTTTGAGAATTGTACAAATGCATGTGAGTTAATAGCATCATCGATGGTTAACTCCAGGTGGAATACGAAGAGTACATGAAAAGTTATGGGAGTTACAAGTATACAAACAATCGGCTCATTAAGTTATGGGAGTTGCTAAAACCCAAAGGGTGATAAAATTCTTTGGACCCATCTATTAACTCTCTTTCATAAATAGATTCATTTTGCAAGTAATTAAAAGTGACCCTTCATATCCTTATGAAAGGTTACATACTACATATTGTGTGTATAAATAGTTTACTTTACATGTCAAAAAAATATTAATCCAAACGAAAACAAAAGAAGACCTCTTACCACTTGAACATGGTTGCTTGATAGATTACGAAGATAAATCATTTGTCAAATAAGCTACAAGATAACTGACAAGAAGACCATGATAGCTACGCTCTCTAGATGTATGAGCGTCTACGTTAGGTTTAGACAACGGTCGATAAGCATGTCAAACAACACCAACTCAAAAGGAAAAGGCGGAACATATCACGTATAAATTTATAGACTGCTTCAGAAATTCAAACCCTGTGCATCGCACGGGTGATAATGCCTCGTAAAAGGATAAAAGATATATATACATTAAATAAGATTGGCACATCACTTGAATGAAAAGGCAATAAATAAAGTTCATTGTTACGTTAGTATTTGTTTCATATGATATTTGACTTATTAAATATTCATTGTTGCATACACTACAAAAATCCTGTCAAATACCCATAAAAATTACCCACAAATGTTTATTTGTGGGTATTTACCCATAAATTACCCACATATTACCCAGAGCAAAGGGATCAAAAAACAAATCATTTTTAGTGACGAATTTCTCACGAACTTCCCACAAAATTACCCACTGTGTTATAATTAGTGGGCAATTTATGGCCAAATTATTTCTATAAAAAAACATTGTCACGAAATACCCACAAATTGGGTTACCGTGGGCAAACACAGTGGGTAATTTCATGTGTAAATTTATTTACCTACATATTACACACGCTTTTTAGCTGTGGGCATTTTTTAAAGAATTTTATGGCTAAATATCTATTGAAACCTTTACTCGTGGTGGATTTATGTGGGTAATTTCTCATGGGTAAGGTACCGATGACTTTACCCACTTTAGTTTTTGTTTTTTTGGTATAACTGGGTTTCCGACTTAACATTGCGAGCCTACTAATTCTAGAGCGACTATCCTTTTGTATAGCCCAGAGTCGGCGCATGTGAACCTCCATGGCTAATGGGGGATTAGTTTTCTCCTTAGGGTTCGAACCAAGATCTCTCGGCACTTTCGTCCTAAGAGGCTAAACCCTTACCGTTGGGTCACCCCCATTGGTTACCCACTTTAGTTTTTATGGGTAAATTTGTTGATAAATATATACTCATGGTTCTACCTACATCTATTATAATACAATTTACACATGAAAAGCCCGCAACGAATGAAAAGTCGATCAAACTTCCAAATTTACAACAATTTTACTCATAAGTTGATAACTCGTGTTCAACATATAAGAGGTCGCCTATCTTTACTATCATTTACGTCAATGTTTGCCCATTTTATTCATTTTCTTAACTAATCAAATAAATGTATGTTACTACCAAAGAAATATCATTGAACCCGTGTGTCGAACGATCCAAAATTCAATCCATCTTTTAAAACAAAAGAGTTTAAGTTACTACCGAGAAGAAATAAATTGAGACACCTTAATACAAAATTTCTGGCTTCATCTCTGGTTATGGTGGTGGATGGTGATGAAATAAGTTGTATTAGAGCATCTTTAATGTAAGCACTAAACGTACTTTTCACACTAAAATAGTGTAAAATGTATCAAAATTCATCTCCGACGTAAGCACTAAATATTACACTAAAATAGTGTAATGAATAGTAATCAAGCAAAAAGCTCTGAATATAGTGCATACTATTCATTGATTTAAAAAGTCATTACTTTTATTAATCTTTTGATAATTCATATAAATAATAAAAGTAACTTACACAAAACATATATTTGATATGTACTCGTTAATACGATCAAAATGAACCCGATCTTGACATATCTTAGTTAATCTATTTATTTATTTATTGCATTTTTATGTATATTAATTACTTTAACGTACATTTAGTGCAAGATTTAGTACTAACACATTAGAGTAAAACTTTTTAGTGCAATCATATTTTTAAATATGCTCCTTTAGCATTATGATAGTGTAATTTTTTAGTCTACACATTGGAGATGCTCTTACACTCTGTTCTCGAGTTACTTTAGGAAAGGAAAGGAAAGAAAATTAAAGAAAGGAAAAGAAAGTAACGTAAAAGAAAGGAAAGTTGATAATTTGTTTTGTGTTCTTAAGTTTAAAGTGAATGAAGAGAAAGGAAAGAAATGAGAGATATGAATTTACCAGTTTACCCTTTAAAACGACCAAGAATAAAAAAAACAACATGGGTAATTTGGTCAACATAATAGTTTTTTTAAGCTCACTATACATTTTCCTTCCAAATCCTCCCAAATATGGGAGGAAAGTTTTGACACAAAAATAGGCTTGTATCTCCCTTCCATTTCTTTCCATTCACTTTCCTTTCTCTTCTTAAAAAAACTAAAGAACACAAAAAGTTTATAGAATCATTCCATTTCCTTTCCTTTCCTTCTTAAAATGATCTTAAGAACACACCGTTAAAGATGAAGATAAAGAGAAATGATTGAATGAAAAAGAATGTAAAAGGATAATGGTGAAATGAGACCTAGAAAAAGACTAATTTACCCTCGTATGCATCACATACAAGGTGGTTAATAGGGGTGTAATCGAGTCAAGCCGAGCTCGAGCTTGACTTGAAAAAAAAAATAGTAGACTTGAGCTTGGCTTGATAGCTCGTCAAGCTTTAACCATATAGACTTGAGCTTGGCTTGAGTAGGATTTGATTAAAGCTTGAGTTTGGCTTGAAAATCTTGAATGTGTACAAAATTAATGTATTTAATAGCCAAACGCTCAAACTCATCAATAAACATATGCATAAAGTAAAACAAACAAAAACTATAAGTGAAAACCAACCAAGGTAAATTCATTAAACATTAATAAAACTAACAATAACATTCTCGTACAAAGTCCAACATTAGAATGAAACATAAGCCAAAGTACTAATTAATGTTCATACGTACAAAGTATTTCAACAAAAACGTACATTAGCCAAAGTACTAATTAGTTTTTGATTAGTTTTGGCTGATGTTCTCAAAAGTAAAAACTATGTATGAAGAGTACAAAGCACTAGAATATAAATTGTTAGATTAATTAGGATTAAAGGTTATTTTAGAATACATTATTTATTTATTTATGAAATAGGTCCTTATAATTAAGTTAATACTCAAATTACCCCTTAATTACTTATATGAATGTATTATATATTAAAGCTCGAAAACGCTTGATAAGAGCTCGAGCCGAGCTATCAAAAGCTTGAGCTTGGCTTAAAAGGTTTCTAGCTACTTTTTGGGCTTGAGCTTGATAAAAGCTTGGCTTGATCGAGTCAAGCTCAAGCTCGAGCTCGAGTTGCTTGATAAAAACTTGACTTGATTGCAGCCCTAGTGGTTAACGGTCAAATTTAACATTTATTTGGTCAAGGGACAACGAGTGTTAAAGGTTTTAAAACGTTACGAAAGTACAAGGATCGTTCTTGTGGGGAAACCTTTGGTGCAAGTATCGTCCAGGGACGATTCCCCATAAGGACGATACTTGCACCAAAGGTTTTCTCACATGGACGATCCTTACACTTTCGTAACGTTTGAGATGAAACATGTAATTTGACCAAACTTTAAAAACAATTTATGCAATTTACTCAAGGTTTTAAGAGTTAAAGACTATCTGAGTCTGAGAAAAAGTCAAAAAGCCCAACATGCAAATCTAACAAACCACAAAAGAGCACCCGTGTAATTTACTTTTATTTTTAAGTTTACGTCACAATATCAACGAAAGATAAAAAAAAGATATTATTGTGTTACATGGAGTCAAATAGGTTGGTTGTCCTTTGCATGCGTTCGAAGGCCAATAGATACACCCTCATATTATCTTTCGTCCCGTTTTAACAAGGATCTTAACAGTAACCTTTGAAAAATTATTTTCTATAATTTTTTAATCTAACCTTTATCACATCATCACACATATATTTTTCAATTAAGATAATTGTGTGAATATGAACCAGGCATGTACAGGTGTTACCACACCATCAATCCACCTCATTTGTTGATGAATAAGAAAAACTGTGTCTCTTTGTTTAGTCGGTTATTTTCACCCCACCAGAAAAACACACACACACAAACCGATTTCAGCTTACCCCTTTCGGACCATACCTCCACACATAAACTGAAATTAAGTTAGACTTTCGGACCATACCTCCACACATAAGCTTTTTGGGGTTTCGATTGATGCATTTAAAACAGGTGAGAAGCGGCTGGATGTTGTTTATGTTTTGCCACCGGTGGTGAAGAGACCAGAGCAGCGGACTGAAGAATGAAGTCGCCGGCGTGTCTCTGGGTTTTCCGGCGAACTTTGTGCCGCCGTCTTCACTCCGGAAACCAATAGTAAGTCTCATCTTATCTATTTTATTTAAAAATGAATCGGGTTTTCAAAATTTTTTGGCAGCTAATTTAATGGGTTTTTAAATTTAGGATTTTTGGTGTACCATGAAGGTGTTCAAGTTAGATGCTAATGCGAGTTCGGTTGCGGGTGTTTGTAAAGGGAAACTTGGGTATGAGCATTATGGGTCTGAGAAGGTTTTGAGATTATTAGGGGTTTTTAATATGCAGCAGTTCAAGGTCAAACATTGGGTAATAAATTTGCTGATACAGAGCCTCCGTCCCCACATTTCCTTAAAAATAATGGGCTAGCCGCTAGAGGTTGGTTAATTTATATAAACCATCTGTATTCTTCTTTCGATGGTTGATTTATGCTGTAACGTAGTTTAACGAACTTTGTCATTCGTGTTTGTAGAGAGCGTAGTGGTATGGAGAATCCAGATGGAAGATTAGCAAGTGTTTCCCAACGCATCAAACAGTTGAGAGATTATGAAAAGTTTATACCCGATTTTTATTTAGTGTTTTCTTTCATCATTTACAATGTAATATGTTAACATATATTATGCGGTTTTACAGGTAATAATTGCGTTTAACCATTTTGGAGAACAGTTGCCGCAAAGAATGCCCGATTGTCGAAGAGGGTATCTACATTTCGTTAACGATGTGTATTTTTTCTAGAAAAGTACTATTCACCCAACTCTGATAGAACAGTAAGGCTGTTTGGTATTGAGATGTATCGGGGCCTAATTTTACTGTTCTAATAGTGATAAATAGGGCGTAATTTCAACGTTCAGTGCCATTATGTTGATATTGTCTTCATTTGATGTGTGAGATAATTAGGATTAGATAACTAGCTATACAAAATCCGGATAAGTGGTTTTTGGTACACTGTTTGGGACTGCCTACTTGCTTTAAAACTGTCGGGTGTTTGGTTATTTGATTAAAAAGAATGCTATACATAGATAAGCACTTAGATAAGCGATTCAAAACTGAAATAATTCTATAACTTTTTAGGTTAAATGGGAGTATTAAAGTTAATTAGAGAAATAGTGCTTTGATGACACTTAGGTGCATTTGCTGATACCTGCTTTGCTGATGCTTTTATATACTGATTTTTTTAATAATGCCGTTGTGACAATGGCAGGTTTTAACTCTCGTTTCTACGGATATGCTTCGCCGCATATTTAACGGTTTTGGGAATTGCTTGATTCGGGCAAAGGCTTATCAAGGTACTTGATTCTAAAGTTTCAGATTTAGGTTTTTATTTGCGTTATTAAAATGATATTAACTGTAGAAAATGATGTAATGTTCCGACTTTGGTAGTGAACTAATATGTATAAATGATTTGTGATCGCTTAGTGAAAGGAATAGGTTGTTTGAGATTGCTTACAAGTTCTTATTTGGTTATTTTTAAGTAAAAAGAACCTTTAATTAGCTATCCAAACAACCCCTTATTTGTTTAGAAAATATTAGCCATCAGGGGGACAAATCAATAGGAACACCGAATACTAATTACATTCTGATTTCCTGCATTCTTAATGTTTATCGTGATCTGATCTTACGCATATTGTTTCAGACACCTTTCTAGGGCTGTTTGGAGTTTGGCCAAAATCTGTTTAAGATGTTGCAGAACGCGCTCTGGACGGATTTGATCTCCCCAAGGCATACTATGCCACTGCACAAAGCATACGCGAGCGGATGACATAGAACACAATCGGCCCACACAAACAATCATATCGGGGGCTGGTCTTGCAGGTGAACTGGGAAGGCTACTATTCATTAGCCCGATTGTGAGTAGAGCCGATCTTTTGAGCCTAGCCGGCTATGATCCGGAGAATAAAAAGGTCAAATCGGGTATGTTTTATATTCAACCATTGTGGTTGGTTTTTAAATTTTTGTTACTGATTTTGGATGTTAGAATCTGATTTTCAGGTATTTGTGTTATGCGGTTGTTGTAATAGTATCATTGTAGCTGTCATCGATCTTTAGGAAGGTTAGCTCATCTTGCAACTCTTTATATATGTTTGAATAGAGCTATAGTTATAAACCAGCGCTGCGAATGGGTGACTTGGGTGTGATTATTATATAATGCAGGTAGATAAAATGGAGGCGATTGCTTAATGGAGAGTATGGATTTGAAATGACGTTGTTTCACAGGATTTACTTGACGCAATTGGAGGGTTCGCGCTGTTGCTACAGTAATCACAAGCCAAAATACCTCGGAACAAAAAGGTTTGTTCTATTGCCTTTTTCATTGACAAACTGAGATATTATACTCTGTAGTATAGTAACCAAGGTAGAAAAAATTGACGGTAGATAACTATATCAGTGAATTAGGATTTAGCAGAAATTTTCTTGCATTCATGTTTGTTGACTTTTAGAACTAGATAAAGACACAATGAGTTGTAAAAGCTACCCAGATGAGTGCAGCTTGACTTTGCACAACATTGTCATCAAAACTATGGAATAAAGGGACTCTAGGAATTTGTGATTTGGAACTTTTGTGGTTTATGATATGGAACTTAAGGTGAGTGCCTGCCAATGCCTAGACGGCCATGTTGACAAAAAAAAATTTGGGCAAGGCGGGTTTGGTTGCTGCTATGTTGTTGGTGGTGATGCAATCGGGTTGTGAGGCGTGATGCTAATTTTCTATTATGTGGAGCGAATTTAATACACATATTTATATGTTAAAATGTCAAGTTTTCAATAGTTAAAGGATACCCAAAGTGCCTACAACAAATCTTTGTCTCTTAAAAGTGATGCGGAGTAGCATACAAGTTTAAAATAGAAATGGATGTGATGTCGGATCAACCTAAACCGAACCATCCTGTTATTACTAACACTTATTGATTCTGAGTTTGCAGATTTGCAGTACCTAATTAAGTTTAACAAACTCTTCAAGAACTTTTGCATCTTTATGAAACAAAAATCAAAACCTTACATCAAATAAATACTCAAAATTCCAACTTTTGACTGGAAACACTTGATAGAGTTAGTGCCAAACACCCTTTCTACAACTCTTAAACTAAAATATCTGATAGAAACCATTAAATGAAAATAAAAACTAGATGCACCACAGAGATGTTACTTTGTGTGCATGTATACACTATTTATAAAAAAACAAGTTCGAAGCTTTTCCTTTCCAAACCCAAAATGTCCTTCGATTTAAAGCCATAAAATTATATATAATCAATCATCATGTGTTAGGTGGTATTTTTAGTAACAAATTTGCTTGAAAAAGTCAATATGATCGAGGCACAAAAGTCACAAAGTGCAGGAGCAACTAACTGTTTTATGAGGTTTCTATGCTATTTGCCTCCTTTATCACCCCTAACTGAAACAATGCATAGAATACAAAATTGTGGTATCACTGTGGTGTTAATCAAGTGATGCATGGTGATGGTATTGTGAAATTTAGGAGGCTTTAGATTGTGTAAAATAATTAATTATTAGCATTTTATATAAGAACATAATCGGCATCTGGTAGATGCATGCACTGTGACATGCTGTTTGCTCAAAACTGTAGGAAATTCTTTCATCTTCATCTTAGGCTATCACCTAAGCTTATAAACTTACTGCTGGTCAGAGTTTGAAGCAATCAAGCTTATGAACCTTAGCGTGCCTCGGCCACCCACAAGTCAGATTCATATTCGATCATAGAAGCTAACAGTTAGGTTATGCCCATGCACTAACTCATTACAGCCATAAAGTTGGGCTCATAAAGTATGTTGCAACCGCTTTCATGTCTTATTTTTTTTCATAATGCCGAGTAATCTTAATTAAAGTTTTCTTTGTTCACCTATTCTCATATGCAACCTACTGTAGTGGACTTCTATTCGCTCACCATGTTTTGAAAATGCTTGGCATGGACCACGAATAATTAGCATTTCTGTGGAATGTGTCCACGGAGGATTCAAACGAATTTTGTCAACCGTTTGGCGAGGTTGATGAGGTAATTTTTTCTTAAATATATTTTACAAAAAATTTACAAACATCTAAACGCATAAATCTGAATAGTAACAAATAAATACCAGAATCTCAGTTAGGTATTTATATTGGCAACGCACAACACAAAATATACTATTAAAAAACATATTAGCGACTCATCAAGAAATAGCTTTATGCTTTCAGAGTTTGATGGTATGTTTGTTTTGGTCATCGTAGAGCATATATATCATATAAAGATGCTTGAAAAATAAGAGTAGCCCATATATCATATAAAGATGCTTGAAAAATAAGAGTATTTGTTTGTGAAACTGTAACAAAAAGATATATGTATAAAAAGGGACAGATACAACTTACATAAAAACATTAATGAAACAAGTGAATTAGTTGAAGATGATTGTGAAAGATTCTACTCCTATTAGTAATCCAAAAATGTGCAGCGATAGAACCTTGATATCATCTGATACATAACAATTTCCTGAACACTTTGCTCGGAACAATTTAATAATCTTATAATTACTTAAGATTTTGGAGCTAGGATGGTCCAATTTGGCGAAGTAACTAAGTGTTGATGTTCACTTGGTTTGTTAGTTTGAGTTCGTTAGTCTAAGTTATATCTTCATATATTGCTTTGCTTTAAAAATGATCTACATATAAGACGCTACTACATTAGTTACATAATTTATGCATTGCTTTGGGTATAATCTCCTTAAACACTTGAGATTCAAGATCAGTTAAATTTAGGTAGTCTATACCTAAAGTTGTGGTTACATTGAAGTTTATCATTCAATAATTTTGTATCTAACTATAAAGGACAACTTTTTTTCATTTTCCTTACTCTATACATAACCGTACTTTTTAATAAGCAACATTTGAGACTCTAAATGGCTTTGTGTGAAAACATGTTACGGTATGTCTTTTGCAACAGGAAGAAGGATTCTACTGGAATTGACAAATGCTCACCAAAATGGATTTTACACTTGCAATGCTTTTATTACTGCTGTCAATGCTTATAATGGATTTGGTACAATTGGAAGTGTTGACAACCGAAAAATACAGCCTGCGTCTTTCTTTGTTCAAACCTCCCATGAAACAACAACATTCATTGGTTTCTGTAGTGCTTTGTTTCTACAATCTGCAATGGTTCCCCTAGATAGGGTGGTTGAGCCTAGAACAATAACCTAGGAGTCCTTCATATAAGATGCATTTTAGGGCCTAAAGTTGTTTAGTATTATAACTGTTATAATTTCCCCCCTAAATTATATAGCTTTATTATCTATTTTTGCTACACTTTTATTAGCTTATTTGTCTACATATTACTAAAATATTAAATGGATATATATTAATTCTTACTATTTATATCTATAGTCTCCCTTATCTGTAAGAAGTTTCAGTTGGAACCATTTTCCGTAATTGACTTAAGCGCTATAGAGAGATCCAAAAAAGAGGCTCCAACAAGGGAAGTGAGAGCCTCTTATGTAACTACAAGAGATAAGGGTATAGATCACTTGTCGAATGCTGTATTAGCATGGACCCGCCGGAGTCAGGGGGGTGACTCTTAAGCAAAGAGACCAAACCCAAGTGAGGCACAACATAAGTTAATCCGACTTTTTACCTCTCAACGATGCTAATTTGATTATTTTCTTTCGGATATTTCATATTTTGGAGTGCTGGGAGATCTTTCGTTCCTTTATGTCGTTTTCGATATTTATCTTTATATAATTTAAAGTTATTTCTTTTGATGGAGCAAGCCTTATGCTAGATCATCTTGATATATTTTTAGAGTGTTTTAAGATATGCATGTGTATATGTCTTATATGTGTTTATCCTGAAGAGTGTAGTCTTGGAAGTAAGTATACGTGGTGATAAGGATGCAATTAAAATTATGGTGGACCAACATAATTATAGATAAAAGCTCACACACGTAGACTTGTGACCATGATTGCTTGATCGAATGTTTTCATGTTTAGTTTGGTAGTGTAAGCATGTTATATTATGGTGGCATTGTATTAGGAATAGGTATGAAGTTTAAGTTAAGTTGGTTTCCTTTCTATCTTATCGCTTTGTGGATACCCCGATACCCTTATTGCTATTATTACATTATTGAGTTTAGTTCCGTCTGCAAAATATTTGGGGCTCGGGATATAAACTACGCTTGATATTATAGCATTCCGGTTGTTCGTACCGAATGTACGTATGTCGATTATCTAAACTTTTCTATGTCGGTCGTCTTGATGACTATTGGATGTTCGGAATCTGCTTCCTTGAATAATTGTACGTTCCATTGGTTCTTTCCAATTGTATAGATTACTCGAATGAGTATCGAAAATTTCTTTTAAAGCGGCTAATTTTCCATAAAGTATTAGTGCAATCAAAACTTCGAGTCTTTATAATCCTTTGGTTTTCACGTACCTTTCCAACATGTATGGGCGAACACGTACTGCGAGACAATTCTTCCTGGAATCTGAGACAAATGCGCTGTTTTTCTATGTCTCTTCTTCTCCTCTTCTGAACGGGATTCTAACTTACACATATCATTCCAATTGCTTTTATTACTACTAGCCTATGACACAGATATGCTTTATATAATGGATTTGCTGATTTTGGTTTCGTACACAAATCTGTGGAAGAGCTAACGTTACGAGAGCACAAGTCCGATTAAAATACATGCCGGGCATGGCTCGTCTTTCTTGTTCAAAAACCTCCCTCTGATACCAACATGATTATCACTAATACTATAAATGGTTTGCGCGAGGAGTTTCATTCTTAGTGCTTTGTTTCTCTACAATTCTTCCCCGACTGTAATTTCCCCTAACACAACCAAAATACTATAAAAACTCTGTTTTTACGAGATCCCCAAACTCCACCTCATTTCGTGGATTTTATTTTGTAACAGTTACGTGATTCTATTATACATCTTCATAAAATGCTACATTATTCGGTGGTTTGTCTCAAAATACAAACAATAATATTTTAATAACAAAGTAATGTATAACAGAAACAATGCATGTGGTAATTTGCTATGAAAGAATGTACCTTTTCAAGAAAAAAGCAATCGATTATGAAGCCGTCGGTCGAGCAACCATCAGTCGCACAGTCGCCGATCGAGCAAGTTTGGGCAAATAAGACAAAAAGGTTTTTAATGAGATGAAGATTTTGTGAGTCATCATAATTATTTAGAGGCATTTACATCTATATCCTTACAAAAGTTCAATATTACATCAATATTCTTCTCAATTTTTTAATTACGTCATTATCATTCATAAACTTTTATAATTACATCAATATCCTTCCCACACTTTTGAAATTACATCAATATCATTCTCAAAATTTTAAATTCTCATATACATCAAAAAATCAACATGTTTTCTCATCAATCGAGGCCAAATATGCATATGAACAAATAAATATATATGAGCAATATTTTTTCATATTTATATCCAACTTTTGTAATTATATCAACACGTTTTTTTGTCGTTCGAGGCCAAAAAATATATATGAATAATATGATCATGATCAGTATAAGAGATAAATAATAGTTTCATAATCTAAAATCAATATAATTACGATTAAATTGATTTTTGGACATATATATCCTTCTTAAAAGTGTGAGAATGATATTGATGTAATTAATTTTTTTTATAAGGACGTTAATGTAATTAAAAAATTAAGAATGATGTTTATGTAATATCAACTTTTAAGAAGGATATACATGTAAATTTCCCAATTATTGAACTCGACCATATCCCCCTCCTATCAATGAACACCCTACATTTTGTAAGATTTTATATTCGTAATTACTGGTAGTTTTTTTACAATCATCCTCAAAAAATAAAATAGTCAGCGTAAATTTTGAAAGGGGGGTGGTTGTGCGGGGTTGGGAAAGGTTGCGTGTGGTGGGTGAGAGGAGGTGGGGGGCGGGGGGAAGGGGGGGGAGGCGGACTTCCTCAAACAAGATTAGCAGCTCTAAATGAAGCAGTCTTGTGTACGTAGGCTATCCTCAACAAGATTGAAGCTCTTAAGGAAGCTGTTGTGTTAGCGTTAGAACCGGAGGATGAGTGTACAAAGAGCGACAAAGAGAAACATGCTTCCACAAGTAGATTTTAGATAAGAATGCCGGCAAATAAATATTCTATTGATCGTATGTAAATGACTATCTTAGTTACTCAACATTATTAGCCATGTTTCTGAAATATTTGTTTGCAAGTTGCAACATGCAATTTCTTGAATGTTTTTTTCTTACAAGCTGCAAGTATATTGACAGGAAATGACGATATAGATCCAATTAGAAGTTTGGTAGTTTGGTTTTGGATTTGCATTGCACTGGCTTTAGCCAAACTTCCTTAAACAAGGTATTATTTAGCTTGATGTTCTTACATTAACTCTTAATACTTTAAAAAAAGCTTTAAAAAAAACTCGCCGCAGCGAAACGCGGGTTTTCAAAACTTGTTTATAATATAATGCATTAAATATTTTTATTTTTATAAATAAAAAAAGTAAGTTTATATGTCATGTTTTATTTAGTAACTTAAAACTAAACTTCAAAATACAATATTGTACATATTGCTTAATAGCATTAAAGTGGATGTTACGATAATAAAATATAACTATCTTCATAAATTTAATATTTGGTATCATAACTTTTCAAATTTGCTTCGCAATCTCACACCACATGCCCACGACAATAAATTTTCACATCATCGAAAAACATCATTCACAAAAAAAGAAGAACGGAAAGATCATCTTTAATTACTATGAGAAATGTTATATACATACAATTTTTACAAACAAACTCTCACATAATAATGTGACAAATGTAATGGACCAATTATGTTTTACTATATTTTATCTTTTCTTATTTAAACTACTGACACATCTATTTGGGAATGTCTTTTTGTAAAAATTATGTAAATTTAGCATTCCTCTAATTATATTACTCCCGCCAGTTGCTTTTTAGGAGTATTAAGTACTAAAAAAGATGCATTAGGATGACGCTTAACTGCAAGATATTTGCTGTTATAATATAGAAACGAATGTAGTGTGTATCCATACAAGTTTATTGCTTTATATATTAGCACATCAAAAAAGTCGTAGGTTTTTATATAGTTAATAAGTTGTAGTTATGCATTATGAAGGCATGCTGAGTTAAATGTGGGTGGGCTCATTTTGAATCGAGTGTGACGTAATATGATAGTTAGATTGCACCTCCTACTTTTGGATGCCCACCTTTTTCTAAGGAATATTTTTATGAATGTCATTTTTGGTCAAGAAAAAATAACATATTTTTAACTATTCTAAATCAGTTTTGGTTCTTGTATTATTATTAAGGTGTCCTTTGGTTTGCTAGTTGCCTAGTTGGAATCGCTATAGGTGTCGGATTGATAAAATGATCGGATCGGTATAAGTATGATAGATCGAGAAGTGTTGTTTGGCTTATAAAATTGGGTTTCAATAATATTTGAAGTACAGATACTTAGAATTAATGTTATGTTTTCTCGCTTTTGTTCTTTCATCGCAACAGAAAAATTACAGATAGATGTTGCTTTATTAAAAATTTGATTCTTGTTCTTCGTCTTAAAGTCAACTATATTCTTATATAGGCTCAGCTGAAGACGTGTGTAGTGTACGGTGCATTTGTTTAGGGCCTCCACTTCTTTCAAGGCCCACTTTGTATCCGAGTAAAATACGTAGGGTTCGTTTGGTAGGATGTAATGAAATATTAAATGAATGGAATAAGCGACGTAATGGAATAAATGGTGTAATGTAATAATTCATTACCCTTATTAATAATGTTTTGTTGGTATGATAGGACGCAATGCAATCGATAAGAAAAAGACTAAAATGTCCATAATTAATAAGAAATGTATTTAATGTAGTTAGTTAATGGTGGACTTTTATGTAATTTTGATTACATTACGGACGTAATGCAAAAAAAGGAGGGGGGCCTATGGAATGAAAAAAATGTTGTTTTTGATGTAATGAGTCATTCATTGTAATAAAGCATTACATTGTATAATTGTAAACAAATAAGATTTTTCCATTCAATTGTAATAACCGTTTACATTTCAACTTTCATTCCATCGTATCAAACACTACGGTGGAGTGTAGACCAATTTGGGACCCTAAACATCTATCACTTCGATATACAACAACGTATTATGTTACGTGTCTCCCTCACCACATCTACGACTCACAAACACACACAATTGCATTCGCATCTGTACCGTCTTTTCTTATCTCTACCGACTCACACACACAGTTACCGCGGTGGTGTAGCAAGGATTACAGCGGGGTCATACACCCTAATGAGGCAGTTAATTGTCTCTCATCTCAAGGTTTACTCTTTTTTTTTTAATTATAAAAATTCAATCTTTTTTTATGATAGGTTTGTGTATTAAAATTTGTTACATAAAATTGATACATGATTTTGGGTTTCTTTTTATGAATTTTTATTTTATTAATGATGTTTATGGTTTACTGATTTTTGCTACATGTTTTTTTGGGATTTGGATTTGCTTATTTACTGGGATTTGGATTTGCTTATTTGCTTACAGAAGGTGAGTAATACTTAAATTAAAGTTTCAGGTAGATACTTGATTTGGGCAGGGGTTCTTTTATGTGATTTGTCTTTATATTATTTAAATTTAAATTAGGGTTTTAATTTTTATGTTAATACAGGGAGTTTGGTTTTCGCTTGTTGTTTTTTGTGATTGATGCTGTTTTCTATGTGTGTTACAGTAGGATTGTTGCTGTTTCCGCTTCATTCGAAACTTAGTTTAGTGATAAGCATACAAATTACAACTTTCGTGCTTTCTCGGTTTCACACATTTCTTTTAGCCAGTGTTTAAAAATACTCTATGTGAACAGTTTTTAAAAAAATAAATGATCATTTGGCAAAATAGCTATCCCAAACACCTTTTAGATGATACACTGTTATACTCCGTATTAGGTGTCCTTTTTGATTTACAGTTTTCTTTTTGGATTCGTTGATTCAATTGTTATGGTTATATTTACAGGGGGTTTTGTTGAATTTTAATTTATACATGAGAAAATATGGAAGACTAAATTTGCAGTTCGAACGGAGGGTTTCTTCAGTAGTCACTGGAATGTCAAATCTTGGAAGAACCCTTCTCAAATAAAACAGATGTACCGGGTAAGTTATGTTTTTTTGTATTTGACAGTATTAGTTTTGTATGTTTACTTCTTATGTTTATGGTTTGCTGTGTCATACAGAAAGCTCCAAACAAGGAAAGAAGAATTTGGATGACTTGGCGTTGTCGAGGCTTCAGCAAGTACACTTTGCTTTGCTCTTGCAAACATTGATGTAGCCTTAGAATGATATATGATTACCAAAATTTTCATAGTTAGTCTTATGGGGTGTTTGGGTTAACTTCATAGCCTCATAGCTTACAGAGCGTTTTCTAAATATAACCTTGGTATAGGTTTCTATAAAAGCTCGGTTTAGTTTAAAAAGCTAATAACCTAAAAAGTGTTTGGGTAAAAAGGTGGTTTATTTAGCTAACAACATTGCGTAAGCTATTAACCTAGCTCCATAAGCTGACTGAAACACTCCATAATGTTTTAGTTGCTCCTGTTTTGACTTAAACTTGAGTTTTCTGATAGTATCAGTGGACTTAAAGATGCATTATCGACGTTTCAACAAACATTTGTAGTCTCCGACGCCACAAAACCAGACTATCCCAGTTTACATGCAAGCACGAGCTTTTTCAAAATGACTGGATACACTTCTAAAGAAGTAATCGATCGAAATTGGTACGACTTATTTTGTTCTATGTTTACCTTCACAAACCTTTTTATTATTTTTTCATAACTATGCATATAATGAGTTGTGTAACTTTCTAAACTTTTCATTACCGAAAGTGGTCACACATGCTGGTTGACCAATACCCTGATAAATATCCTACATAAAAAAAAAAAAATAAAAAAAAAAAAAAAAAAAAAAAAAAAAAAAAAAAAAAAAAAAAAAAAAAACAAAAAAAAAAACAAATATAAAAAAAAAAAAAAAAAATAAAAAACGTACCATAAAGTGAAAAGTGTAACTTTCTTAGTCAATCACAAGTTACACCAGATTCATCCCTATTAACCCTTTAGTCATATACAACCACTGAAATATATTTGCTACAACCTTTGTTCAATGTCTATAGATAAAGTTATACTTCATAGAATTGGCCATCTTTTTAAAAACCATATTGCCTGTCGCTGAGTATAAAAGATCAGACACATAACCTAACCATGAAATGTGTAATGTGACACATCCTTTTATAGATACTATCAATATAAAACCAGCCAACAATCTTTTCATATGATACGTTAAATTGGTTTCATGTGACAATACAATTCTGCATAAATTTACTCTATTTTGTAAAATGAATGTAAAATTTGCAACCTCCATCTATGATTAGTTTTTCCCTCAATAGTTTAAGCATATGCTCTTTATTGTATTCTGTGTTGTTTTAATACTTTTGAAAGGGATACTCGACATCAAAGCCCAAAGTTGATGCATCTTGGGAAAACAATTTTTTACCAAAACAAGAGAGACGTGAAAGGAGTGTGAGAGCGATTTAAATGTCTTGCTTACTATGTAGTAGAACAATGTGATTATATGACTATTGTAGTGGTGGCAGCCATATTAGCATTTTAGATTTTGATATCAAAAAAGTTATGTTCATATTTTGTTGATGGTGTAGGGGTTCGATGAGTACATGAACTTGGTTCTTGATATGTTTTCTTTTGGAATTATTTCTTATGCATATTTTTATGGAAAACATCTACCGTTTGTGAACCTTCCCCTTGACGGTTCTAAATGAACAAGAAGACCAGTTTAGCAAACTGATACGAACCTATCCCATACTAGGCTCGTATCGGTTCATAAGTCCAAGTGTAGAACTCACTCAAAAAGCTAGCTTGTTTGAGGAGGGAATACCTAGAGGCCCCGAGGCGTGCAACATTACGTCAGATTTTGCATAACCGGAAACACAGGGCTTGACCCAACTCAAACAACTTCCATTAGTCGATTCGCTCAAGAATCCTAGCATCTTGTTCTCGCTTCTCCCTGGTAATGGCACTCCTGTCCTCAACTCCGCTTTCTGATGCACTTTTCAGAGCTTTTATTCAACTTACGCTGATGGATGTTCGAATTCTGTTAATTGGTAAGCCTTTAGATTTTTCTGTAAATGATACCCCTTACTGGTGAACCACGATTGAATCCTTATTGCTTATATCAGGTTAGATCACGTTTGTAAATTCTGCCATATCCAAATTTAAGGTCTTACTTTTTTCCTTTCCAGCATTATGATACACTTTATATAAACGAAAATTGTATTTATCATTTTTTATGTGTGAGTGAATGTGTATATTTTTGGTTCCAAGTGTAGCCTTTTCCGATAAACCCATAATGATATGGTTAAACAGAGCGATACTTTATTTACCTTAAAAAAGAGCGATACTTTAGATCAATCATGTGGGGTTCAACTTGGATTAAAAGAGGCCAATTAAGCTTGCATTTTTCTGCTTATAAACTGGTGATAGTCAATTTTGTTAACTCTTTGTCAATATTATCAAATATACAATGTGGGATGAGGGATGAACGGCTAGAAACTTTGACCAAAATGTTTACACTATGCAAATACTTTTTAACTTTGCAATGATACACTGAAGGGAGGAAGCTCTCTGAGATCGGATTGAGGGAAGAAGCTCTCTGAATTGATCGAATTTTTGCGGAGTGCGATAGATTATGGTAAGCTACTCATAGAACTTTTTTCACATTATATCCAGTTACTTGCAGCCTAAATAAGCTGATCCAAACGCCCCTTATATATTGAAAATAAGATGGAAAAGGGGATTTTTAGATATAAGTATATATACAAGCCAATCTCACATACAAAAATAAGCTTAAACAATGAGGTTAGAACTAAGATTTCTAGTAGTGTTAGGGAAGCATAATTGGTTAAAACGAATTGAGTAATATAAACCAACCATATATTGGCATGTTTCATTGTATTAACTCGGTTCCAAATGGGTTAAGGCTAAAGGGTTGAGATAGGTCAACGATCAAAAATTATATCCGAAAAAAGTGAGACAACACCTAGACATTATAAACCATCAACCAATCCCATACTTGGCCGATGTGGGATCATAACAATACCCCACGCTTCGAAGAGCCAACGTCCTCGTTGGTCACGGCTATGTTGGTCACGGTTGGCACCCCTCTTTGGGTCCAAGCCACCACTCCATAGGCCACCACTCCGAGCTCGTTGGTCACGGCTATGTTGGTCACGGTTGGCACCCCTCTTTGGGTCCAAGCCACCACTCCATATGCCACCACTCCGAGTGTTGGAACCTCGAAAGGTAGGGCTAGCTCTGATACCAATTGATACGAACCTATCTCATACTAGGCTCGTATCATATTGGTTCTTGATATGTTTTCTTTTGGAATTATTTCTTACACATATCTATTGATACGAACCGGATCGATAAAAGAGATATAAAGAACAAATAACGATAAATAAAGATAGGTGATTAACTTTTGAGAGGCCGATCTCTCTCCCAATAATGATATTAAATCACTAAACCATTCATATTATTCCACATGATAAGATTACAATCATAATCCCCTATTTATAATGTAAGATATCCTAATACTATTCTTGTAGAACAAGATACTAATCTTTACTTTAATTAAAGAGTATCTACTAATTAAATAGTAAATAACTTACTAACTGATAATATATTATACTAATAATAAAAATAATAATATTGAGGGTCGTATCAATACTCCCGCCCCCAAAAACACCTTGTCCTCAAGGTGTTGCTTCTAACAAACTTGATTCCTGGATCCCACGTTTTCACTTGTGAACCTGTCTCTAGTCGATCAACATGAAACTGCAAGTGTACCTCCAAATTAGATCTACAAAGCGGCTCTTTGCTTAATCTCGATTCATCATGAAAATACCAACCATCTTCCGGTATCCTATCAAGCAGAAAGTATGATCCATGTTTCAGCCCCGCATCAGCCCATGTGTCGTTACCCTTGCCATACACAATTCCGCCAACATCGTTGAACACAATATCTGAGTTGTTTTCTTCATCAGTACCAACTTCAAAAAATTTAACAACCCCTTTCTCTTCTTTTCCTTGCTCATCCTTGTCTTCCTTAGCAACTGATCTTGTATTTTCAAATTCTTTTTCATCTTCTTCGAAATCAGTCATGTTATTAGGCGACAAACATCCAAAATCACCATAACTTGGTGCACATTCAGTTGGTTTTGTGGGTACCTTAGTTGTAATTGGTCGAGAAGATTGCACAGGCGATGATGATTTCTGGATTAAAGAGAGAAGTAAATTCTTCAATTCATCATACCTTCGAATCCGTTCTTCATGTCTCTGGTCTTCTTCTTCATGTCTCTGATCTTCTTCGAGTCGATAAGCCCTAATGCTCATGTCCAAGGAAACAAACCTTCTTTCCGTGTGTGCCTTAAATTCACGAAAATCATCTTCAAGTTCTGCCATTTTCTTGCTCATCATAGTTGTTTCTAAACTAGATTTTAATGAAAAGTTCAAAGAGCTTTAGATATGCCCTTTCGAATTGATAGTTTCAACCTGAAGAATAAGAACCATCAGGCTACCAGATAATAAGTACTAAGGGCCCGTTTGGTATCTAGTATTTAACTTTAGGATTTGGCTTCAAAGTAAAATGTTTGGTATACGCATGTGGGTTTTGAAATTGGTGATGATGCCCAAATATGTGGGGCTGTACAAATCCACACTCCCTAGGTGCCTTTACAAAATTTATTCGGTATTTTACTGTTTTGTGGGTCCTTTTCAAAGATCAACCACTATATTTCTTTCTTTAATTTTTTGTCTTATTTTAATAATATAAATAATAATTAAAATTATATACTAAGAGCCCCAGGTGTCATAACACCATAACACCATTTTTTGACTGCCACGTCAGCGCCACATCAGCATAACACCAACACCAACACCACTCCCCTTATCATAACACCAAATAACACCACTCACCTCTTTATTTTCATAAAACCCCCTTCAATTATTTCATTCATTTAACAAACTAATCATTTCATTCATTAAATTCAAATACACATTACAATACTAAAAAAAACACACACATTAAAAAAAAATTCCGAAATTAAAAAAAAAAAAAAATACGCCCCCCGGCGACTAATCTTCTTCCGATGCTTCTTCAACTTCGCGCCAAATATGGTTCATAAGGTTTTGTTGGAGACTAATATGCGTATCTCTGTCTCTTAATTCTTTTGCTTTACGACGTTGGGTTTCACATCGATCGATCCACATTATTTGCATTGACCTTGCGGGATTAGAATACACATGTTTGAAGTCAACAACCGACATATTTTGATCTTCTAAAATCATGTTATGCATTATGATGCCAGCATACATGATTCTACGTAATGTGTTGACTTCGTATGCACGTGCCGGTTGTTGAATAAGTCCCCAACGTCCTTGGAGAACACCGAAAGCACTTTCGACATCTTTCCGTGCACTTTCTTGACGCTGTTTAAAGTACGTATGCTTCGGATAAGTTGCAACCGTGTATGATTTGACGAAACTTGCCCACTCTGGGTAAATTCCATCGGCCAAGTAATACCCATTACGATACTCAACTCCGTTTACCACATACGGAACCACAGGGGCTAAGTCATCTAATAAGTCGTCGAATAACGGAGAATTATCTAAAACATTAATATCGTTGTTCGCACCCGCCATCCCATAAAACGCATGCCAAATTCACAAATCTTGCGAAGCTACAGCTTCAAGCATTATAGTAGGGTATTTTATCACCCCTACCGTATTGACCTTGCCATGACACTCGACAATTTTTCCATTCCCAGTGCATACAATTAATACTTCCAAGCATTCCCGGAAAACAATGAACATTGTTATGCTTTTGTTGTATTTTTACAACGTCTTCAGATGTTGGCTTTCTTAAATACTTCGGCATATACAATTCAATGATGCACATATTAAAGAAAAATAGAGCATCTTGTGCAGTATGCTCACTCATTTGCAAATATTCATCAAACGCGTCGGGTGTGCTGCCGTATGCCATTTGGCGTATGGCAGCTGTGCACTTCATAAGAGCACTAATACTCATTCGACCCGTACAATCGAGTCGAGATGTGAAGAAATGAAAATGTTGTGGGAGAGGATTAGCCGTATAACTTGAAATGCCATTGACAATTTTTAGAAAAAGTTTACGGCTCATACGAAATCTTCTCCGAAAATAGTATAACGGATACTTACAGTGATCATCAAAATAATCAGCCCGTAGACGTCTTTCGGCATCTTCACGGTCACGGAAGATCGGGGTACGGGTCAATCGTGGTTGAGCTTCTTGTTGTATTAGCCATTCGTGATACTCGGCAGCTTTTTGTAAATAGAATGCGTCGGTTTCCTCATCGATATCAAAAACGGTTCGATTTTGATTCATTGTGAAAGAGTTTGTAGTGTTTTTTGTTGTAAATGTATGTTTTTTTTTGTGAGAAAATAATATAGAGGTATTGAAGTATTTATAATGAGTTGTGTGAGGGGGGTAAAATGAAATATTTTTTAAATAAAACTAGCCGTTAGGGGGTGTTTGGTAACTTTTTAAAAATAAGGGGGAAAATTAAAACTAGTATATAGCCGTTTAGGGGGGGTAAATGAAAAAAAAAATCAACCCCAACGTGCGTGGGCCGGCCAACGCCGGACCCAACGCCGTTGGGCAACGCCGCCTAGCGGTGTAGTAACGCCGGCCAACGCCGTTGCCGGCGTTACTACACCTAAGGCTCTTATGTGGCTATTTGAGTTAGAAATGTTTTTTAATTAGCATTCATGTCATAGAACATTTGTTTAACAGAGTTGGGAATGTCCTTTGCTTTTGAATTCTATGTAAATATTTTGAGTAGTAATATATATTCACCCTTTTCCTCAGGAAAAAAAAGAATCAAACCAAAAAGGAACGGTTCTTGTCCAGTTCATTTCGATTAAGTTGATCAATCTCAACATTTGCATAATACTACAGATTTTACGTGTCATATTCATATGGAGAAAGGACAATATGGGTATTTAACATGCATGAATAATAGAGAACATCAGTAAAATTCTAAATATGGACAAACATGTCCCCATCTTCACATAAAACCCCAAAAATAGTACCCAAAAAAGCAGCTACAGTTTATATGAAGAAGGCAGGCTTAAAATGGGGCACTTTTGGTTCTGTGAAGTCTAGATTCTTTTGGAAGCTGGGAGACACATGCCTGCAATTAAATTTTTCCAAAAATAAACATTCCTCAACATTATAGAAAAATAATGATGTACTGAACTAGATTACCAACTAGATTACAAAATATAGGGAAAACAATACTCCGTACATAACTGTACTAGATTACCAAATATTCAACATTATACAAAAAGGGTGCCCTTATTAGTACCCCCCGCCCCCACTGCATAGTGTCAAAAAGTACAAAAGATTCTTTTTATACCTTCCTTTTTACAGTGCAACACAGTTTTTTAGTTTCTGTTCCGTAATTTTTGACAGTTTCATACCTTTGACTTGTTAAACTTTATATTTTTCGTTTCGTTTTTTCCGTGTCACAGTTTTATAACATATACAAAATTATAA